>JAVGWX010000157.1:0-107500 GCA_036924085.1 Ariolimax columbianus
AAGAAAGAAAAAGAAGAAGTAGAAAATGAAGAAGTAGAAAAAGTAGAAAAAGAAGAAGAAGAAGACGTAGAAGTAGAAGAAGAAGAAGTCGCTCACATACGAAATGACCCGAACAAACGATCTCAAACGTAACAAAGAAATAACTTTATTAGCTTTCATCAGAACACAATTAATGCTTACCAAATATTGAAAATCAAACATGGAAATAAATGGTATCAATCCATATTCTGCGTCAAAGTTTCAGAACATGTTCTAAATGACCACCTTTGAACGGGTTGTTTAAAAGGGTTTACCGTACGTCTCCCTCCAAATATGGTGGTCTGTCTCAGACGTCTGTGATCACCGTACAGTTTGTTCTACAGATGGATGGATGAGCGCTGTGCTCTCATTCTGCCCCACTCAAAAATACCCCAGTCTTCAGAACATGTTCTCCGTCATACCATCATCATACAAGTCAGTAAATTGGTCACAATTGGCAATTAAAAGAATATAAATTAGATACGAATTTGAAAAACATTTATTGTGCACTAACATTGTCCCATACATCTTAACATAATTCCCACCAATATTAATGCATTTATTCCAGTGCTTAATCAGTGCAAGAAAAAAATGTCTCATTTGCGTTCGCCAGTCAATAGCCTGGGTACTATGAAAGCTGTTTCAAGACACGAGAAGAAGTTAAACAGTTTTCATATGCGATGTCTTCGAAGTAAATTGAGCATAAAATGGCAGGGCAAGGTGACCAACTCGGAAATACTGAAACGTGCCATGATACCTTCCCTTTTCTCGACTCTGAGCAACAAGAGACTGAGATGATTGGGTCACGTGAAACGAATGTCAAATACCCGCATTCCGAAGCAGTTATTCCTGGGTGAACTCATATCAGGTACCAGATACCAATGATGGCCTACATTAAGATACAAGAACATTTGCAAAAGATCCATGAACGATTTTACGATCAATCCAAATACCTGGGACGAGATTGTAGAGGATAGAGCTACACGGAGAGCAACCTTGAGAGCAGGCATCGAGTCATCAGAGCTAGTTCTGGCGACAAAGATGGAAGACAAGCGACGCAAAAAAAAAAAGGAGTCTTCATCACACCAATCGAACCTTTTCTGTTTACACTGCTGTCATCCCTGTCAATCGATAATCGGTAAAATCAGCCACGAAAGTCGATGTCCCTCTAGGACAGAAGCTGCTACCGCCATCTCTACAATAGACCAGCTTACTGACCGTTTGTCAAGGCGCAAACGGCCATAGTCTGGGTACCCACGATGAGCTCACTTTCCAGAAATTCAATCGATCATGCATTATGCTGTAGACTAAACCACGCGAACACAGTATTTCTGTTACCGCACTGTCTATCGTTACTATTCTTTCCCCTCGAATTATCTCCCCTACCCACAATTGCTTCTGTTGTAATCTTAACAGGATGCACAGGTAGGGCTTCAATCGGCATTTTTAAAGCGTCCTTCAGAAAACTTACCGATAATTATGGCACCGCTTTACCTGACACACACTTCTCACCGTAGCAGAAGCATTTCCTTATGAATATCATTTGAAGTGCATTTTCCCTCGCCTTTCACACCCGCTTAAATAAACCCCACCACCCAACAGCTGTTTTTTATGTACTCTCTGTGAGTAAGAACGCCATATGTAATCTCGGCTACGCACGTGCATGCGACACCTAGCGTCTGCTAAATAAGTAATCACAAAGCCGGATGTTGCTGCCACATAGCGTCTGCTACTTACAGTAATCACAAAGCTAGATGTTGCTGCTACCTTTAGAAACTATCAGCTACGTCTTTCAGCTATTCCATATCGATGTGTGATCTTATTTACCGAATTACTTCGTATATATCGTATAAACAATTTGGGAACTGGGAAACTAAAGCGGAGAAACTTTGCAGAAATAGCCAAAGCAAAGATGCACGAAGATCCCATAAACGCACTAACAACACCAAAACCCATCACTACTGTACGAAAACCTACTTGGAGGCAGGATATATTTCCAGAGGTGGTAGAAAATATACCAGGTATTGCAAACAAAAACTGCCAGACCGAAAAAGAAAGGAGAGACACTACCTTAAGCTTCATAACGAAAAGCTACCCAAGCATGGACTGGACCCATGCATACACCGACGGTTCTGTAACAAACACTACACAGAACGGAGGGGCAGGAGCATTCCTGAACCTACCAAATGGCAGAAAAATAACACTGTCATTCGCTACTGGTAAGTACACGAGCAATTTCAGAGCAGAGGCAGAGGCACTGAGGGCGGCAGTGGAAGAAATGGTAACACACAGTGAAAATGAGAGCCATATAGTCCTGCTGACAGATGCTCTCGAAGTAGTCACAGCGCTAAAAAGCCAGAAAAACACTGAGCTTAATGACTTAAGAGCAGCACTCTGCAAACTGTGCCAACAGTCCGCACCAAAAAGGGTAGTGGTACAGTGGGTTCCGTCACACTGCAACATCCAAGGCAACGAGGAGGCAGACAGACTGGCAAAAGAAGGTGCAAGGCTACCACAAATAGATACCAGTATGACGTACGAAGAGTCAAAACGGCTTATCAAAGCCAGGTACATGTCCAAATGGGAAACCGAACATACTGGTTACACCAAAAACGATGCCTATTACCAGTTGAACCGAAGAGAGCAGGTCGTTGTCTTCAGACTTCGCACTGGCCACAACAGACTGAGGTACCACCTCTTCAACAAATTGAAGATAGGGTGTACCGACGAATGCCCGTGCGGTACTGGTAAAATGACCACTGAACATCTGCTGCAGAACTGCCCGACATACGAGGATCAGAGAGAGCAGATGTGGCCATTGCCAGTGGAACTGCAAGACAAGCTCTATGGTAGTGGCGAGAGTCTCAGGATGACCGCCGCTTTTTTCGAGAAAATAATGGTTACTGTCTGACTGTGTACGCAGAAGAAGAAGAAGAAGAAGTATAATCAAAAACATAGAATCAAAAACTAGAGAAAACAATATAAGATTTACATTGTAGTATACAGTAAGCAGCAGAAAGTTATAAAAAACCTACTACACAGCCCAAGCCTTCGGTTACCTAGCAACACTAATGCATGTTCGGCTTGGCTTCGTTCGTTCGTTCTTAATCTCCCGCTACCAAACCCTGACACGGGCCTAAGTAGCAGAATGAAGTCCAAAGAACAGAATGCGCTGTGTCGTAGTTTACAGCTTGGCTGCGATATATGCACCTTTCGGTGCAACACATCCGATTTCAGCAATCATTTTTTGAGTAACGGGTTAGCATTCCCTCTTTGATCCCTTCTCTTTAGCCATACTGCCCTGCTGCGGCCTGTTATCCAGGATCACCGCGTGGAGGTGAAGAAGAGTCTAGGCAGCTCTGGTTTTCTGGCCCTGACATTAGTAGTCACCTACGAGTCACTGACCCTGACACAAGTAGTCAGCTACGAGTCACTGACCCTGACACTAGTAGTCAGCTACGAGTCACTGTACCTGACACTAGTAGTCAGCTACGAGTCACTGACCCTGACACTAGTAGTCAGCTACGAGTCACTGACCCTGACGCTAGCAGTCAGCTACGAGTCACTGACCCTGACGCTAGCAGTCAGCTACGATTCACTGACCCTGACGCTAGCAGTCAGCTACGAGTCACTGACAACTATTACAAGTACAGTGCAAGGTCCCACATTTTGTTTACATGGTTCACTGTGTTTCCTAAGACGAAGTACTAGGTGTTTTGCACCTTACATTCTGGTGAATCCACATTCAGTACGAACTTTAAATGGACTCACATCCCATAGGTTTCCTTCACTGCAGGTTCAGGAATCTGAACACATACATGGTCTCTGCTTGTGAGCCAGTGCAGTCACATCGCGATTTTGAGCACTTTGAGAAAGCTACATACATGCACTTCAAATTCATATCTTTTCTATCTTTGTCGCTACACGTTTCACACCTACCAATAAGATTACCTCCCCCAGTGAATCCCGGGGCCCCTTACTGGAAATGACAGGATATCAGGTCAGGTTAGGTCATCCCGTAACCCGTGAGGCTGTTGGGGTACACATGAAGACAACCTCACAACTCCACGCCACCCTTCTCTGTCGGCGGATGCTGCCTGTACCTGTTCTGGTCCAATCTTTTATGTTGTCCTCCCACCTGATTTTGGGCCGACCTCTTCGTCGTTTGCCTTGCACCTTTCCGTGGACGATCGTATTTGCAAGACCATTTGATTTCGATATGTAACCGTACCAAGCGAGTTTCCGTTTTAAATATCTGGGTTCGATTGTCAGTGATGAAGGATCAAAATGTGAGGTGTTGGCCAGAATAGCACAGACAATAGCGGCGCTTGCACGGCTTAACACAATCTGGCAAGATAAACGGTTAGCACTATGCACGAAAATCAGATTAATACGTACACTGGTCCTGTCAATATTCCTCTATGCTAATGAGACATGGACAGTTACAGCTGACCTTCAGCGAAGGATACAGGCCTTGGAGATGAGATGTTTCCGAAGACTTTTAAACGTCACGTACAAAGATCGAGTTACAAATGAGGAAATACGAGATAGAATTACAACAGCAATATGGCCTTTTGAAGACCTCTTGGCAACTGAAAGGATATAACCGCTGCCAAAAATTGCCACTGTAAGTCCAGGACAAAATATGTAAAGGTGGGCGATGTATTTATTTCTCCTGATTGGTGAAGAAATTAGGATAAATTATTTAATGCCTTGTATATTGTAAGATGCGACAAAAGGCTGTGCATGGATGTGGCAAAATAACTATATAAAAAATATTTCCACCGTACTGCAAATGAAAAGAATCATGTTTTCTAAAAGCTCGTTATGTTAAGTAAAATACAAGGCTGAACATGTGATTCAAGAAATGACGGGACGTGATTTTGATTTGATTCCATGAACTCCATGCATGCCTTAAAAGGGACGACTAAAGTGAGTTGTGCATCATATTAGCAGCTTCATCATGCTAGACAATAGTTACAGAATCGACTACTGCAAGAGCATGCAACGTTCTTTGTCGCAGGTTTCTTGATCGAAGTCGACTGTGCTGGTACCACTGTGCTTCGGCTGGCGTGATAAAAGACAAGAAAGAGGACTAGCTATAGTTAGTGCCTCCTGCTTCAAGTCAAGCCATGCAATCTGTATATCCAACCAGTGCCTTTCGCATTGATCGTCCACGACAACGGGTGATGAGCCCTGGGCATCGTGTAGGATAAGTGGTAGTAGATGCGAAATGTCTCAACAAAGTGTTGCGCGGGAGAATCCGGTGACGACACAATTAGTGGTCCTGTTTTTCGTATGGTGTAAACACTGCACAACCTGCAACAAAGAAAATATTTTTTATAAGATTTTGTGTTTACTGTAGTGCACCGACCATATGGTGGGTTGCAGGTAAGATTTGGTGTTTTCTGTAGTGCACCGACCATACAGTGGGTTAGAGGTAAGATTTAGTGTTTACTGTAGTAAACCGACCATACAGTGGGTTAGAAGTAAGATTTAGTGTTTACTGTAGTAAACCGACCATACAGTGGGTTAGAAGTAAGATTTAGTGTTTACTGTAGTAAACCGACCATACAGTGGGTTAGAGGTAAGATTTAGTGTTTACTGTAGTAAACCGACCATACAGTGGGTTAGAAGTAAGATTTAGTGTTTACTGTAGTACACCGACCATACAGGGGGCTAGAAGTAAGATTTAGTGTTTACTGTAGTACATCGACCATACAGTAGGTTAGAAGTAAGATTTAGTGTTTATTGTGGTACACCGACCATACAGTGGGTTAGAAGTAAGATTTAGTGTTTACTGTAGTAAACCGACCATACAGTGGGTTAGAAGTAAGATTTAGTGTTTACTGTAGTAAACCGACCATACAGGGGGTTAGAAGTAAGATTTAGTGTTTACTGTAGTACACCGACCATATAGTGGGTTAGAAGTAAGATTGAGTTTTTACTGTAGTACACCGTATGTTGTTAGTCCATCGTAATCGATGAGGACCACTTTGTCAGCATTCACTGTAAACTGTTCACATGAGGTCAAACATGGCTAAATAAGCCAATCTGAGCATTGAATTGTCTGTTGCACTTTATACAGGGAAATAAGACACCTCCTTCCACCGGGGTTGAAGAAGGGTTGGTGTGAGTTGACTTGCAGAGCGAGCGTCTCTGGATGGCCTCATCTATTCTTGATGACTCTTGTCTCAACACCCTCAGCAATAGTGCTGCGCCAGTCTGTGTGATTGGTGGCGATTCTTTCCTATCGATTAAATGATGACAAAAAGGTAAGATTTTGTGTTTACTGTAGAATATCGATCAAATGGGGATAGAGGAACGATTTTATATTTACTGTTGTACACCGATGATATGATGACATAGAATTAAGATTTTGTGTTTACTGTAGTACACCGATTATATGGTTGATTTAGAGGTAAGATTTCACTTATACAGAGAATCATAGTTGTTTTTACTTTTGAATGCATAAGCCGACACAGTGACATGTTGCTACTTAGATATTAAGCTCGCAATATCACTAGACTTAAAAAATAATAATGCGAATCAAAACTTAACATGCAATCCCCTAGTTGTGGATCCGATATGAACTGTCGTCTGGCTCATTTGGAAGTAGGCCTGTTTCTTACAATGTGTTGTTGTTTTACTTTTATTTTACCCGACCCTGACTAACATGTCCGATCAGTATGTTTTGCCTGACCAGACTTTGTTACGGTTCCAGAAGCATCGATGCTCATTCCCTTTTGCCCAATGCCATATACTGGTGTCTGGGCGTGTTAGTTGTTGTCTAGTGCCATACATAGTGATCTATTTATCTGGCCTCATAGGAAGAAGCATTCTCCTAGCATCGTTGAGCGCCGATCACTCAAAGAGATAATGACCAACTGTGGCATATGGGTGTGTACACAGCTGGCACTGTGGTGTGTGTTGTGGTTGGATTATGTTCAGGTGCTTGTAACGTGGAATGTGTTTGGTTCTCAGCCAGAAAATGGTACAATGATTCTGTCTATGTGAGTTGATTGTTGCTGTAATTTAGATTGAGGCTTCCCGTTTGTGATCTCCATTCCCGTGTTTCCCATGGTCTATCTGTTCAGACAAGTCTCTGTGATTGCTGGTATGAGCTGCTTGGCTGTTTTATGGCTGTCGCAGCATGTGGCAATTCTTGTCTTTATCCCTTCTTTGCTAGTCTGTCCACCTTGTCGTTGTCATGTGTGGTAGTGTTCATAGATCCACTGTATGATAAATGAAAATGTGGTCTGCGTTTAGAGATACTTGGATAAGATTAGGTCTACGTCTAGAGATACTTGGATAAGATTAGGTCTACGTCTAGAAATACTTGGATAAGTTTAGGTCTACGTGTTGAGATACTTGGATAAGATTAGGTCAACATCTACAGATACTTGGATAAGATTAGGTCTACGTCTAGAGATACTTGGAAAAGAGCAGGTCTACGTCTAGAGATACTTGGATAGGATTAGATCTACGTCTACAGATACTTGGATAAGATTAGGTTAACAACTAGAGATACTTGGATAAGATATAAAATGGCTTTGTGACCACCAAAGAAAAGCCGTCAAATGCGGGTAAACTGGATGCGGTTAAAGCTAGCTAACTTAACACACCCGCTCACTGATACGTTAAGTCTATTTTCTTACTTTTTGAGTAGCTAGACCGTGGCTCGGGGTCATTAGTCGGTCAGAACTCGCCGTCACATTTTTCATTGCTACAGATTTTCGTTTGTAATAGATGCTCGAATCAGCTACATCTGTACAGTCATTCTTAACCAGGCCATATACTGGGAGTGGTCGCAATTGTTGGTATCTCAAGTAAGTTTCTTTGTTTATGGGCACTATTGTGAGTTTGAATGTTCTAGCTTGATTTATGTGGACTATTGTGAAAGTTTGAAGGCTCTAGCTTGATTTCTGTGGCTTACTGTGAAAGTTTGAAGGTTCTAACTTGATTTATGTGGACTACTGTGAACGTTTGAAGGTTCTAACTTGATTTATATGGACTACTGTGAACGTTTGAAGGTTCTAACTTGATTTATGTGGACTACTATGAACGTTTGAAGGATCTAACTTGATTTCTGTGGACTACTGTGAAAGTTTGAATGTCCTATATAGCTTGATTTCTATGAACTGCGGCGAAGGTTTGAATGTTCTAGCTTGGTTTATGTGTACACCAGTGAGAATTTTGAGGTTCTAGCTTGATTACTGTGTGCAACTGTGAGAGTTTGAATGTTCCAATTTAACTTCTGTGGATTACTGTGAAAGTTTAAAGGTTCTAGCTTAATTTGTTTGCGTGCTATTGCTGTTTTAGTAGATCAGTAGTACTAATAAGATAAAATATACGACAATTTGTCTCACTTGTGTTCTAAAAGTTATAATTCTGCCAACACAAACAGCAATAAACAAATTAAATCATATAATTAATCTACCACACACATATCTCTGTCAAAGCAATCAAGTCTGGGCCACACAGTTATTACACTGAGATCTGTCAATACATCAAGTTTCGGCCTTACCGTTGCTACACACATAGCTGTCTCTCAAAATAATCATCTCTCGACCTACTGTTACTACACTGTTATAAAAGACCTGTTTTCTGTAAAAGTGAATTTGTTAACGCGAATTTTGATATATTTATAGTAAATTAGTTTTGTGTGAAAGTGGATTTATCTTTTTAGGTTCTTGGATGTCATCATGCAAACGAGCCATATTAGCTTCCTGCAGAAGTAGATATATAATAATACTGTCATATCCTCCAAAGACATGAATGTGCTCTTCAAACTCATCATTTAATAATGAAGTAGATTCTTTCCATTTGTTTGACAGGAAGACGAAATATTTATTGAATCGCCACTGAAATATGACAACATCGAATACACATTGCACATGGGGATCTGAGACTCTCGCCCGGTCAGGTAAAACATACCAATCAGACAATGTTAGTTAAGGTCAGGTAAAACATACCCATCAGACAATGTTAGTTAAGGTCAGGTAAAACATACCCATCATACAATGTTAGTTAAGGTCAGGTAAAACATACCCATCAGACAATGTTAGCCGGGGTCAGGTAAATCATACTGATCAGACAATGTTAATTAGGGTCAGGTAAACACACTGACGAAGGACCTCTCCCTCCCCCCCCCCCCACAGCCCCAAAACAAAAATAGTGGTACAGTGGGTTCCATCCCACTGTAACATCCACGGCAACGAGGAGGCAGACAGACTGGTAAAAGAAGGTGCAAGACTACCACAACCAGATTCTAGTGTGACTTACGAAGAGTCCAAAAGGCTTATTAGGGCCAGATACATGGACATGTGGGAAACAGAGCATGCTGGCTACACAAAAAATGATGCCTACTACCAATTGAACAGAAGAGAGCAGGTAGTGGTCGCTAGACTCCGCACAGGTCACAACAGACTAAGGTACCATCTATTCAATAAACTGAAGATAGGTGCTACTGATGAATGCACTTGTGGTACAGGGAAAATGACTCCTGAACATTTGCTGCAAAATCGCCCGACATACGAGGACCAGAGAAAGCACATGTGCCTATCACCAGTGCCAACACTAGACAAGCTCTATGGCAGTGTCGACAGCCTCAGGAAGGATGGCCGCTACTTTCTTAGAACAAATTCAAGTTGACGTCTGACAGCGTACGATGAAGAAGAAGGAGGATGTTGTTGTTCAATGCCCACAGTGAGTAAGTTTACTCTTTTGTGCGCCCTGAAAAGAGTGTTAAGTGGCAGGTTGTGGTAGCTTTCATCCCATCCCTGTCATGCCGTTGAAGGTGGCCTTCCTGGCGGTTTTTCATCTGCATTGCGCTCACTATTACGGAGATCACACCTCGTCAGCCAGACTGCCTGAAAACGGCCTGTTTCCAGAAAACGCTACATGGAAGAGAGACTGTGGTCTTGGTCAGTGTATTGTGCCTGACCCTGACACGACATCCTGGTCAGTATGTTGTGCCTGGCTAGACTAGCGTCTCAGTTCCCCGTATGCAGCACATGAGCTGCAGCGGTCAGCGACCCATAGCTGACTGCTAGCGCCAGGGCCAGTGAACCAGAGCTGTCAAGACCCGTCAACACCTCCACGCGATGATCCTGGATAACAGGCTGGAACAGAGCAGACTGGCTAAGGAGAAGGGATGGAAGAGGGAATGCTAACCCGGTACTCAAAAAATGGTTGCTTAAGGTGGATGTGTTGGACTGAAAGGTGCAAATATCGCAGTCAAGCTGTAAACTACGAAACAACGCATTCCTTTCTCTGGACTACATTCTGCTGCATAATCCCTTTGGGGGTTTAGTAGCGGGAGATTGAGAACGAACGAAGCCAAGCCAAGCCAAGTTCCCCGTTTGGCAGGATAACTTCTAAATGTCTATCCTTGTAGCATCACTGATTTTTTATTAAGCCTAAATAAGCAAAATCCACAGAACAGCTTTGAATTTTGGTAAAAAAATAGTTCATCCTTGCTATGGGCCATGAACATGGCTGTAACTCTTTTAGAGTGGCTCACCAGTCCTGCAATTTAGGTTAACGATTTTTTAACAACGCACTAATTCACCGCTATTTCTACACAAAAATGCGTACCAAACCAAAATATATTGTATTACTTAAACAGTATTAACCTTTTTCTTAATAAGAAAAAATGTATTGCTATTAGAGGCATGGCGTTCGTGTCCTAAACATGCTTGGTAGTTTTAGCACTGAAGTACCATTTATCGATGGCTTTAGTAGGTTTAGATAGTATTTCACTATCCACATTACCTAAAAAGTATTTCACTATCCAAATGACCTATTTAGTATTTCACTATCCACATTACCTAGATAGTATTTCACTATCCACATTACCTAGATAGTATTTCACTACCCACATGACCTATATAGTATTTCACTATCCACATTACCTAGATAGTATTTCACTACCCACATGACCTATATAGTATTTCACTACCCACATGACCTATATAGTATTTCACTATCCACATGACCTATATAGTATTTCACTATCCACATGACCTAGATAGTATTTCACTATACACATGACCTAGATAGTATTTCACCATCCACATGACCTATATTGTATTTCACTATCCACATGACCTAGATAGATTTCACTATCCCCATGACCTAGATAGCATTTCACTAGCGACATGACCTAGATAGTATTTCACTATCCACATGACGTAGATAGCATTTCACTATCCACATGCCCTAGATAATATTTCACTATCCACATGTCCTAGATAGTATTTCACTATCAACATGTCCTAGATAGTATTTCGCTATCTAAATGTCCTAGATAGTATTTCACTCTCCACATGACCTAGACAGTATTTCGCTATCTACATGTCCTAAGATGTAGACCAAAACTGAACTGTACTTTCCTACCTATTATCTTATTATCCACATGTCCTAGATAGTATTTCACTCTCCACATGTCCTAGATAGTATTTCAATATCCACATGACCTAGATAGTATTTCACTATCCACATGACCTAGATAGCATTTCACTATCCACATGACCTAGATAGTATTTCACTATCCACATGGCCTAGATAGTAGTTCACTATCAACATGACCTAGATAGTATTTCACTATCCACATTACCTAAAAAGTATTTCACTATCCAAATCACCTATATAATATTTCACTATCCACATGACCTAGATAGTATTTCACTATCCACATGACCTATATAGTATTTCACTATCCACATGACCTAGATAGTATTTCACTATCCACATGACCTATATAGTATTTCACTATCCACATTACCTAGATAGTATTTCACTATCCACATGACCTAGATAGTATTTCACCATCCACATGACCTATATTGTATTTCACTATCCACATGACCTAGATAGTATTTCACTATCCACATGACCTAGATAGCATTTCACTATCGACATGACCTATATAGTATTTCACTATCCACATGACCTAGATAGCATTTCACTATCCACATGACCTAGATACTATTTCACTATCCACATGTCCTAGATAGTATTTCACTATCAACATGTCCTAGATAGTATTTCGCTATCTACATGTCCTAGATAGTATTTCACTCTCCACATGACCTAGATAGTATTTCGCTATCTACATGTCCTAAGATGTAGACCAAAACTGAACTTTACTTTCCTACCTATTATCTTATTATCAACATGTTAACAGACGAGACCTGAGCATTAAAATTCTGTGTATGGCTTTTTGAAGAGCTCTTGGCAACTGTCAAAAGAAGAAAACTCGTTTGGGCACGGTCACATATCGAGATCAAATGGTCTTGCAAATACAATGCTGCACGGAAAGGTGCAAGGTAGACGACGAAGAAGTCGTCCCAAAAAGAGGTGGAAGGACAATATAAAAGAATGGACCAATCTCCGACCAGAAGAGGCACAGGTAGCAGCCGCTGACAATGAAGTGTGGCGTAAGGTTGCAAGGAAGTCTTCATGTGTGCCCCATCGACCTCACCATTTATAGTATGACCTGACCTAATAGTACTTTATTATTCACATGTTAGTAGACCTACCATGAGAAATATTGTTCAACATTTTCAATCTTTCGATTCATATTTTAACAGATCAACATCGATCTTTACTGTCCTACATAGTGTCTTCGTTCAGTTCAGTTCATCCTGTGATCTCTTGAGATTGTTGGGGCACTCCTGCTGACACCTCCACAATCCTGCGCCATCCCTCTCTGTCTGTGGCTGCTTTTTTTGCCTCCCTCAGTCATAGGCTAGTCTATTCATAGATGTTATCTTCCAATAATTTTCTCGGACATTCTCGTTTTCGCTTGCTCTAAACTGTGCCCTGTAGTATAGTATCTGCAAGTCCCTTTGACCTTAATACATGGTCATAATATCTTACTATCCAAATTTCTAACAGATGAATGTTGAATTTTAATGTCCTACATAATATCTTACTTTCCAAATTTTTTACAGACCAATGTTGAATTTTAATGTCCTACATCTTCCACTGATGGCTTGCAATGCTGGTAGATCTGGCTACAGAACAAGGGGGAGGCCGCGAGGTAGGTGGATAGATGACAGAGTGATTGTGCAATGACAAGGGCTCACATTGACCCACGCAACACTCTTGGCGCAGGATAGACGACTAAAGCTCCACACGGCGCTAAGTGGCACAAGTGGAAAGAAAACTAACTAACTAATATAATATCTTACTATCCAAATTTCTAACAGACCAATGTTGAATTTGAATGTCTTACTATCCAAATTTCTAACAGACCAATGTTGAATTTGAATGTCCTATATAATATCTTACTTTCCACATTAAAACAGAGTGACACCGTTTGTTAGTGAACTCATGTTATCTTGATGCCTACATGTTAACAAACTGACAACAATCTTTAATATCCTAAGTAATATACTATACAAATGTTTATAAGACCTACACAGAGACTTACTGTTAAAAATTGAATCTTACATTTTGCATATAAAAAGTCTGACAATAACCTTTAACATCCTACATAGAATCTTACTTTCCACCAGGCAACATATTAACATCAGATTAACAGACCTTACCAAGCTTTTATGTCCTACATAGCATTTTACTGTATCCATGTTAACAGACTGACACCTATTTTTATTGTTCTACATAGCATTTTACTGTATCCATGTTAACAGACTGACACCTATTTTTATTGTCCTACATAGCATTTTACTGTATCCATGTTAACAGACTGACACCTATTTTTATTGTCCTTCATAGCATTTTACTGTATCCATGTTAACAGACTGACACCTATTTTTATTGTTCTACATAGCATTTTACTGTATCCATGTTAACAGACTGACACCTATTTGTATTGTCCTACATAGCATTTTACTGTATCCATGTTAGCAGACTGACATCTATCTTTATTGTTCTACATAGCATTTTACTGTATCCATGTTAGCAGACTGACATCTATCTTTATTGTCCTACATAGCATCATCATAGTATCTGAATGTCAACAGATTTGATCCAACACTGGGATTTAATATCTAACATAGTATTTAGTATCACCATGTTAACAGACTAACTCTGAGATTTAAGATCCTACATAGTATCTACTATCCAAGTGTTGAGAGCAGCAAAGATGGCACTATAATTGGCTACGGTTCTACATTGCTCTTCTGTTTTAGTTCATTGTAGATGCCGCCAGACCATGGATTTGTCAGGAATTCACACTGGTTGACGACTTAGGCTTGTGTTCTAGGAAATGTGTTGTTGTTTTCAATTTGGACTGGTTAGTTTGATCGCTTTGTATTTTCTTCCTGGAAGTGGACATCGGCTATATGAATAGTACTGAGCTTAATGACTTAAGAGCAAACTGTGCCAGCAGTCTGCACCAAAAAGGGTAGTGGTACAGTGGGTCCCATCTCACTGCAACATCCAAGGCAACGAGGAGGCAGACAGACTGGCAAAAGAAGGTGCAAGACTACCACAAACAGATACCAGTATGACGTACGAAGAATCAAAACGGCTTATCAAAGCCAGATACATGACCAAATGGGAAACCGAACATACTGGTTACACCAAAAATGATGCCTATTACCAGTTGAACCGAAGAGAGCAGGTCGTTGTCTTCAGACTTCGCACTGGCCACAACAGACTGAGGTACCACCTATTCAACAAATTGAAGATAGGGTGTACCGACGAATGCCCGTGCGGTACTGGTAAAATGACCGCTGAACATCTGCTGCAGAACTGCCCGACATACGAGGATCAGAGAGAGCAGATGTGGCCATTACCAGTGGAACTGCAAGACAAGCTCTATGGCAGTGGCGACAGCCTCAGGATGACCGCCGCTTTTTTCGAAAAAATAATGGTTACTGTCTGACTGCGTACGAAGAAGAAGAAGAAGATATCCAACATAGTATTCCAATGAGTTCAAGTATGTGGGCAGGATTTTTTCCACAGACGGCAAGATCAACAAGGAAATTGAGACTAGGTGTCAGAAAGAATCTGCTGTAACTTATCGGATGTCACCACAGCTTAGCCACACGAGCATTAATTTGGCAAAAAAGGAACAACTGACAAACAGTATATTTATGCAGACTCTGTGCTACCAGTGTAAAACATGGTCTCCGTCTAGGGCATGGGGAAGCAGAATTTCCACTTGTGAATGGAAGGTCATCAGTGTTATCAAGAAAGTCGAAATGCGGATGAACGACATTCGTAGTATGGTCGGCACTACGTCTTGTGCCGTTCACACTTCTAGGCAGAAAATAAGTTGGTTTGGTCATCTCATGAGAATGCACCCTCATCAGATTCCACTGATGGCTTACAGTGCTGGCAGATCTGGCTATAGTACAAGGGGGCGGCTGTGAGGTAGGTGGATAGATGATAGAGTGATTGTGCAGCGACACGGGCTCACATTGGCCGACACAACGCACTTGGGGCAGGATAGACGAATTAAGTATCCCATAACGTTTAACGACACAAGTGGAAAAAAACAGACTAAACTAACTAACTAGCATAGTACTCTTCTTTCCATATGTAAAGAGACTGATACCGAGCTTTAACGTCCTACAAAGTGTCTAACTGTCCCCTATTTTAACAGTCAAGCACCGGGATAAAATGTCATCCGTTCCCATGTTAACAGACCAGCACCGAGATATAATGTCATCAGTCCTCCTGTTAACAGACCAGCACCAAGATAGAATGTCATCTGTCCTCATGTTAACAGATCAGCACCAAGATATAACGTCATCTGTCCCCATATTAACAGACCAGCACCAAGATATAATGTCATCTGTCCCCATGTTAACAGACCAGCACCAAGATATGTTATTTGTCACCATGATAACAGACCAGCAACCAGATATAATGTCATCTGTCTCCATGTTAACAGACCAGCAACCAGATATAATGTCATCTGTCCCCATGTTAACAGACCAGTGTAACAGTTCCCGCCGGAGCAAGGGGAGTTTAGGATGCCTGAACATGTTAAAGCTTAAAGCTACATGAATGCATGTCAAGGTCACTCACTGTCTCAGCAAAGGAGAACAGAGTTGGGTTAAGGAATGTGGACAGGTAGAAACTGACCACTGGCCTTCCGATTTTGGTAGGGGGAGATTGATTGACATACGAAATTGGCAACGGGGCTTGCTGCGAGAGAATGAGTGACAGGTGTGCAAAGTGTTTCGTTCCAATTGGAATTGAAGATGACCATACCTGAGATCGATTGGTCAAGCTCTGGTCTTGCTTGAGGATATATAACTCGAGACAAAGTTTAGCTCGAGGGGGGGGGCTGGATGAGAGATGACAGGCTGGAGAGAGAGAGTGGCTGTATGGAGGAGAGAGAGAGACTGAATGTGGATAGTATGTTTAACTCACCGACTTAGATAGAGGAGCGATTGATTGACGGTTGGACGAATGTTTAGTGATAGAACAGGATCGCTCAAATAGGTGTGTGAGTTTTGCATTAATAGATAATCTGAACATGTGTTTGTAAGCAAGGACACATTGTGAACGAGTTATGTCGAGATCGCCCGCCTGAGGGGATTTCAGTGAGGAAGAGTATTTGATAAGGTGTGTTGAAGACGCAGTTAAGGCGATGTGTGTGTGATGCAATTGCAAGGCAATAGAACTGGGTTTTTAGATAGTTGGGAATTCCATCAATAGCTAATGCTTACAATTCCCGTTTTAGTAGAATGTTTAGTTAAGATATGTATTATATTGTGTTTGTAATTTCTCTACTCATTGTATGGTATGAGTATGATATAATAAATATGCCACCTGCTGTGTGATATGTCATTTACTGAGTATGGTCATGATGATGTGGATGAGTGTGAGAATGTTCTAAGTTAGATCACGGCCAGGGCAAAGAAATAGAGGATCTGCTACACCAGCACCAAGATATAATGTCATCTGTCCCCATGTTAACAGACCAGCACAGAGATATAGTATCATCTGTCCTCATGTTAACAGACCAGCACCAAGATATGTCATCTGTCACCATGATAACAGACCAGCAACCAGATATAATGTCATCTGTCCTCATGTTAACAGACCAGCACCAAGATATAACGTCATCTGTCCCCATGTTAACAGACCAGCACCAAGATATAATGTCATCTGTCCCCATGTTAACAGACCAGAAACCAGATATAATGTCACCTGTCTCCATGTTAACAGACCAGTACCAAGATATAATGTCATATGTCCCCATTTTAACAGACCTGCACCAAAGATATAATGTCATCTGTCTCCATGTTAACAGACCAGCACGATGATATAATGGTCACACCTACAAACTTTCTATGCACATATTCATAGACTGACACCAATCTTTGTTGTTCTGCGGTTTCTTTGTATCCACATTTAAACAAATCTAGACTGATGAAGAATTTTACGATCCTAAGTGGGGACGGCGAGAGCTAGTGGTTAAGTGACACGGCTCACACACCGAAGGTGTTGGGTTCGATCCCCATCACAGCACTGGCCGTTACCCTGGTGAAGCAAACCCTTAGAAAATGCAGGAGGAAGCAGACCGTAAGATAAAATGCATGCCAAAGTCGGATGCACTGGGCCAACAGGCACAAAATAAAAACCAAAGTGCAACGCACACCACCTTGGGGTATAGAAAAATAAATTGAACGCCAAAAAAAACAAACAAACAAACTGTCCTACGCAGTATCTTATCGACCACGTGTTAACAGACTGGTAACTTAATACAAGTGTATAAATTCATTTTGTTTTTTCTCTAATCACAAACCGGCCCCTATGGTCGACCCAGCCACAGAAATTGGGTACCAGAAAAATCTGGGACGTAAAGGCGGCTGGCGTGATGCTGACCACATCATCCACTATATGCTGTTGGTTACAAAATAATATGGGCCTAATACAATATTTCCTATGTGCCGCATAGCGTGACGGGATCTTTTATAATTAATTAATGAAAAGGATAAATTAGACTATACCAAGTTCTTCAAAGTACGGCTGACTACAAGAACAAGAGAGCACGGCCGACTACAAGAACAAGAGAGCACGGCCGACTACAAGAACAAGAGGGCACGGCCGACTACAAGAACAAGAGACCACAGCTACAAATTGTTTAAAGATAGGTCCATATTAGATATTAGGAAATATGTTTTTAAGTGAGAGAGAGGTGAATTCGTGGAATGCATTGTCGCAGGATGTAGTAGAAGTAGAGTCAGTTAATGCATTCACAAATAGAAATAAACTGGTTGTATACAGAATCTGAAGAGCCTTCTAAAATAGTACAATGAAGTTAAGTTAAGGTAAATCATAAACATTAGTGTCCCCATAGTATCTTACAGTCACCATGTTAACAGATTCACTCCGAGCTTTAAGGTACAATATAGTATCTTAGTATCATCATGACAAAAGATGTAAGCCAACACCGAACTTTAAGGTTCTATATAGTATCTTAGTATCATCATGACAAAAGATGTAAGCCAAAACCAAACTTTAAGGTTCTATATAGAATCTTAGTATTATCATTACAAAAGATGTAAGCCAACACCAAACTTTAAGGTTCTATATAGTATCTTAGTATCAGCGTGACAAAAAATGTAAGCCAACACCAAGCTTTAAGGTCCTATATAGTATCAGTATCAGCATGACAAAAGATGTAAACCAACCTCGAGCTTCAAGGTCCTATATAGTATCAGTATCAGCGGGACAAAAGATGTAAGTCAACCCCCAGCTTTAAGGTCCTATATAGTATCTTCCTATTCACATGTTAGCAGACTAAATGTGAGCTCTACTGTCCTGCATATCATGTATTTTATGTTTTATATAATAGCTTGCCTTCAACATATTAACAGACAGACACCGACAATGAATGTCCTAAACAGTTTCCTACTGTCCCCATGTTAACAGACCAACAATGAGCTTTCATGTAATGAATAGTTTTTTTCTATCAACATATTAACAGACCTACACTGATCCTTACTGAAAAAAATAGTATCTTACTTTCTACATGTAAAGAGAAAGGCACTGTGCTTTAATGGTCTTTATATTATCTTAATATTTGCATGACAAAAGATGTACACTGACAACGAGCTTTACTGTCTCAGATAGTATCTTACTATCCACATGTTAACAGAAACCCTGTTAATTAATGTCCCACACTAAGATCTCACAGTAGACCTTTACCGAGCTTTGATGTCCTACATTTTATCTTAGAATCCACTTGCCAGCAGAAGAACACTGAGTGTTAGTCATGCGTATTATCTTTCAATCGACATGTTAACAGACTGTCAACAAGCTCTAGTGTAAAAAATAGTGTCTAACTATCCGCATGTTGACAGGACAACAGTACATTTAATGTCCTACACGCTATTTGCTGTCCCCATGTCAACAGTGCGGCACCAAGCTTTACTGTCCTACATAATATCTTACTATCCACAGATTAATAGACTGACAGAAAGCTTGATTTTCCTAGATTAGATTGTACTATCCACTTATTGGCACAGCAAACTTTCACGTCCTACATAGTTTCTAAATATCCATGTTAGTAGACCAACACCAAGCTATAATGTCTTAAATAGCATCTTTCTATCTACATGTTAACATACCGACGCCAAAATTTAATGTCCTATATAGTAGATAACTATCTACATGTCAACAGATGGAACCCAAGCATTAATATACTGTAGAGTAGTATTTCATGATTCACATGTTAGTAGACCTACCCTGAGAAGTAATAATCAACATTTTATCTTAGTATCCATAGTTTAACAGATCAACATCGAACTTAGCTGTGCTAAATAATATCTTGCTATCCACATATTAACAGCTGTATGTCAACTTGAATGTCCTATATAATCTCTTACTATCCATGTTTTAATAGATTGATGCCCAGATTTAGTGTGGTATATAGTATCTTAAGATCTACATGTTAACAGATGGACACCAATCTTTAATGTCTTACATAAAATATTTTACTACCCTCATGTTAAGAAACAGTAGTTGGACATTAATGTCCTACATTTTATTTTACTTTCTACATGTTAGCAGACCAGCCCTGCAAAGTAAATCTCACATTTAACTTACTATCCACATGTAAACAGACTGATACCGAGCTTAACTGTGCTACGTACTATCTTACTACTGACATAGAGACATCAAAACATCAGCAGATATCATTAAATACACCAATGGAGAGAATTCACTAACTCAAAAGAAACCAACAAATTACCTTATTTCACTTGAAAACTGGACACTCAAAAATACTAGAAAATCTATACTGACTCAAGATCTCATACACTGATGAGTGCCCATGTAGAACAGGGGAACATAATTCTGAAAATATTCAACAGGAATACTTCGTTTGCAGTAAAGTGAGATGTCAGACGTAATCAGAGAGTACGGAGCTGAGGCAATAGTTGCTGTGCAGCAACTCTGATCTGGTGAAGACTACACACATCATCATGACAACTGTTCTGTAGATATAACATGACCAAAGGATCCTGAAAGCAAAGTAGAAAGAAGACTTTAAACATGTTAGTCGACCAAAATTGAGCGTTAATGTTCTACATATGATCACTTTAACCACACGTCAACAGCACAGCACTACATTTTAAGAGTCTACATAGTATATTACTATCCACATGTTAGCAGACTGACACCAAGTTTTAATCTACGACATAGTATCTTACTATCCACAAGTTAACACATCAACACCAGTCTTTAAGTACCTGCATATTATCTTGCTGTGAACATGTTAACCTCAATAGCATTGAAGACTCTCAAAGCCTTAGGTTTGGACATTCCAACATTTAAAAATAAACCAACCTCCTACGGAGTTTGAAGTAGCTAAATTGTTCCATCAACAACAAAACCAATCAAAGTGGTTCTGCAAGCAATTCTAAAGATGCATTTTTTTAAAAACTACCAGGAACAGTATGTAAAATGTATTATAATGTTTTTTAACTTCGTCTATAATATAGAGCTTACACACACACACACACAAAGAAATATGTGAATGTGCAAATTAGTTAGTTTTCTTTCCACTTGTGCCGTTTAGCGGTGTGAGGCGCTTAAGTCATTTATCCTGCGCTAAGTGCGTTGCGCCAGTCAATGTGAGCCCTTGTCATTGCAAAATCATTGTAATGTTATCTATCCCCGTACCTCACGGCCATCCCCTTACCCTGTAGCCAGATCTACCAGCACTGTAAGTCACAAGTGGAAGATGATGAGGGTGCATTCTCATGAGATGACCAAACCAATTTATTTTCTGCCTCGAAATGTATTGAGCACAAGACGTAGTGCCGACCATATGTGCAAATATATGTCTGATATAATAAGGCATGTATTACTACCAGGCCTTTGCCTTTTGTGTCTGTTAATAGTGCCATTATTCGGATATACCAAATGTGTGCAACATGCAATTTAATCAATACACAGGACAGCATGAATGTGTACTTCAGCAGCTGTTTGTTTACATTCTTGAATTTGCCAACTTATGCATGTTGTGAACTAAAAAATTAACAATGAAAATTCACACACTGGAATAAGATTCAGTGTGATTTTTACGTATCTCAAATGACATATTATGAATATTACATTTACATTTATTCAGCCAGCTGTGAACATGCACGATTCTATATCACTGGTGTTATTATAATGATAGTAATGGGTGCTTTGTTTTTGAAAAAGTACAGTTTAAATTTTGGATATGCACAGTGACATTAACAATCTTCGAGAAATTTATAACAAGAAAGTTTACATACCTTTGCTTACATATACTCATTATATCCAACGCTGAACCATTTATGAAGTAGCACACACGAAATATAAGCACGCTTAACCATACCCAACTCTCAGCACAGAATCTTCGATTAGCTAGATAATAGTTTCACGGCCTAGTAGTGAACTGTATTTACATGGACAATGTTTACTTCCTCACAATGGTTATGTATTCAAAAGAAAGGGATGTAATAAATGCATCACAATAATATACATCATTTAATAATTACACGCAAATAAGCAAACCATTCTAATAGTTTGTGTGTGTTTAATGCAGCATTCTAGCCAAACTCTACTCTTGGGTAATTTATAACATTTAGTAGCATTTTATGTATATTATTAGATACATTTTAAAAACAATATGCAAGACGTTGTTACCACAACAGAGCTAGTTCAAACAGGCATCAGCATATATGTTAACTGTAACATTACAATTAACAGCTACAGGAGCAGCCAGTGTTGTCTTCTGCCAGTTACTTGTCTAGTTCGCTCCATGACTTCGACGCCGGTCGCGGTTCAAGGTTCAGCTCTTGTGATAAGCACGGCTTTGCTGTCACAATCGTCGCCGACGAGCGCCCGGGGTCGCGAGCTGTTCCTCCCCATATGTCGTGCACGAGGACGACAACAAGCGTGAGAAATTTGGTCGGGTGGATAATTAACACCTATCGCCTTCAGTGTACAGATGCCAATGTATACGTCCATGTGGTTCTGGTGTAGGGCCATAGCTCACTCGTTCTAGGTTGTACCTGGATAAAGAGGGGAGACGCCCAAGCCAGAATCTCTCACGCGAATTTTTTATGATGGGATAACTCTAAATATGACTTATTTTTTACATTTTATGGATTACATCCCTTGCAAAGTTCTTCGTCGACATTCTTCTACAGGAGCAGATGCCCCCGTACAGATCCCAGCTCCGGTATGAGCCGGCAGAAGGGTTTCCTTCTTAGCAGGCTAGGCGCAAACAGCTGTGCTGCTTTGGGACAAGCGCTTACGGAGGGTGGTTAAGCGATGTGCGTGTACATCGACTAGAGCAAAGTAGCGCCGCAGCCTGTTATGCGCTATCTATGGTGCTCTAAACAAACCATCTAACCATGGCCGGTGTTACGCCATGTCACACAGCTAGTCGCTTCTTACGACATGCTTTCAGTGAGGCAGTGGCCCTATTCGTGTCCGTATCATATACAAAGACCCCGGCAGACCACTCGGTATGTTGTAATATATGCTATGTTGTAATATTAATCAAATACCCTTGTTAGTGTCAGAATAAGGTCAGTCCTAACATTATCGACTTGCAGATCTTTGAACATTCTGTCACAAAGGAACAATTATTTCATGAGAAATGCAGAAGAACAAGTGGGAATTCCATGGACACATTGTAAGGAAAGCATTATAAGACCACAGTAAAGAACGTTGGATATAACGTTGTTAGAGTGGGTGCTTCTCTCGCTGAGGTACACGGTTTACTCTCCGGTTGCAACATGTTCCAGCTAACCCAGCTGTAACTAAGAACCTGATTTACTGTTAGAAAAAATTTGACATAGGGACAAAAAGTGGTTCTAACAAAAGCTGACGTTTTTGGTTCGAATTAAGGTTTGCCTTTCTGGATTCTATTGACAAAAGCTCGCCCTTTCCCACCCCAGACAGTAGTCTTTAAGGTGGTATCAGGACGTATTGGTCAGTGTATGGATTCGTGTGTGCATCCGAACAATGAAGTCTCTAGTACCTCATATTTGACAGTAATTACTGATATGGAACTAAATTTTCCTATCTTTAATATGTAATTAAGTCAAGACAGCGAGCAAGGGCTAACCTCATTTCATAAAAGCTGAGATCTCTCTCTTATAGTAAAGTTTCTACCACTTCATCCCCGACTGTAGTGTTTGTATTATTTGATACATCCATGAGTATGAACAGCGAGTTGGCAATGTATTTTTACATTCTTTACTTGACATAACCAATAGTTTGTTGTTGGGATAGCCGTTACGGTTGACAGATTTTCAAGGCTAGTTTTTGTTCGTGAGCTTTACTTCCTTGTGTATTTTGTGTTGCGCCTAGCAGTGGGTAGCGAACATTGGAATTTCTTATATGATCACAACAGTTCATTTTTGTCACACATTAGTTGGTAGTCAAATTTGTTTATTGATAGTACAGAGAAACAAGAAACCAAAGAAGGGAGAGAGAGATAGAGAGAGAGAGAGAGAGAGAGAGAGAGGAAGAACAGAAAGAGAGATGTACATTGTTTTATGACTGCTAATGGATGAAGGTGTTAAAAAAGATGCAAGGTAAATGATTGTGGAGAGATGAGGCAAAGGTAATCCAATAGCACTCATTGCTGTCAATGATGCTGTGTCAGAGACTTGTACTGGCCCTTTACAAGACCTCAGCTTTTTATCAGGTGTGGTGGCCAACTCCTGTACTCCCCACATTTCCATCAATGACACTAAGCGAGGTTTCGGTACAGTCATCATTTGATAGAGTTGAGAGTGTGATAATAAAGTTGACCATGTCTTGTCCAATCGTAGTTTCATCAGCAGCGATCATATCGTGGTCCAGAGACGCTCATCGACCTCTCGATTGCTACCACCCTCGCAGCTAGCATGCAACTAGGAGCTTCTATCGACACCGACATCGATGCTGACTATGCAAATCTGATTGCAACAATCATATCGATTTCAAAGATAGCCATTCTTTCAGCATCGACTCATACCACGTATCGTATTTCACCTGCCACTAGAGCTTTGGTAGAGGAGCGGCGTAAGATGGCTCGTTCTCAAAACAACCACACAAGCCTTAAGCAAAAGCTCAAAGAATATCATGGAAACTTTGCCCGTGAATGTCTACTCAAAGCTGCTGAATATCGGCGCAGCATTAATTTAGCTACTCGTAGCCTTCCTGAACACCGCCAAATCATTCCTTGTCTGAAAGCTTCCAATGGATCTCGCAGAACATCACTGCTGGGCATGGAGTTAATAATGAAAGCATACTATACAAAACTGTTCAGATCATCAGAAACCCCTTCAATTGCCCTCCCTTTCCACTTTACTCCCTCTTCCAGACTTCTTACCCTTAGAAATTCGCCGTGCTGTCGAGTCAATGCTACCTGGAAAATCCCCAGGTGAAGATGGCATCACTGCGAAGGTCATCCGGACTGCGGTTCCACCCCTTTACCAAGAACTAGCGCAACATTTGACACGCTATCTTCATTCGGGAGGAACACCTGCTGCCTGGCACAACTCGAGGACAACACTCTTGCACAAGAAAGGAGACAAAGAGGATCTAGTAAACTATCGCCTAATTACTCTCCTTTCGGTCCCTTACAAGCTGTTTACAAAATGCATCTTTGCTAGAGTCCGCACCACTCTCGAAGAATCGCAATCAGTGGAACAGACAAGCTTTCGGCGTTCGTACAGCACCATGGACCACATTTCAACATTTCCGCCTTATTGAGGCAGCCTGAGAGTTCCAAACGTCTTTGATTTTCACCTTCATCGACTATAAAAAGGCTTTCGACTCGGTAGAACAACACTTTGTCTGGCGTTCACTGTTGGAACAAGGTGTAGATCCTCGTTACACTAGAGTTTTGGCCAACAGTTCTACGAACTGCACTGCCACATTTCGTCCCTTCCAACGTCCAATTGTGGTACCAATTCAAAAATGGTACACCAGGGCGATCCTATCTCACCGAACCTCTTCTTTGCATGTTTGGAATCAGTCATTAGTCGATGTAACTGGGACACCTTTGGTATCCTTATTTGCAGTAGACGCTTCAATCATCTTCGATTTGCCGATGACATAGTGCTCATTACAGAGCCCGCAGCAGAAGCCAACCAAATGATGCAGCTACTCGATGGAGAGGACATGAAAGCAAGTCTAGAGATGAATATGTCGAAGACCAAAGTGTTGCGCAATCGCATTGCCACTTGTGATCCAGTTTTCCTTGGCGAGGTACGATTAGAGGATGTCAACGAGGACATTTATGTTGGAAGTCTTTTCAATATGGAGAATAACTTGGAACCTGAACTGACAAGACGTCGTCTCACGGGTTCGGTAGCCTTCTCGTCTATTTACATGGTCCTAGGCGGCTGTCATGTCCAAGACCTACAAACCTCTCTCTTCAACTCCACTGTACTCCCTGCGATGTGTTACGGTGCCGAGACGGGGACACACGTCGGAATCACGCCCCGGAACCAACGTATGTAAGGTCTCCACAATTCTGACATAAGGAGATTGTTCCTGGTGAAGGATGCGATGATCCATGCAAAAAAGACAAAACGTAGGTAGGGAGGTCACATATTGCGACGAAATGACTGTCAATGGAGCACAACGTCAGCAGTCTGGTACCCCAGCGGTAAGAAGCGACCACGGGGAAGACTTCCAATGCGTTGCTCAGAGTCCCTTGCTTTACGCTGCTACATCCGAGATGCATATAGAGGAGCACTTACCACACATTGGACTTCCGTGGCCCAAGACAGGGTCAGCTGGAGACGAAGTTGGGACCCGCAGCTACGCTGAGGAACGTGTCATTAAGATCAAGATATCAGTCATTAGAAGCATACCAGGTCAGGAACATCTTGTTCTACTCCTCTACGTCACTGCTAGACTGGGCGCTTATCACGATTCGTACTTCGTCTTGTTTTGGTAACTTTGGAGCAGGCAAAATTTATGAAAATGAGCAACGGCTTTTAAAGCTCTGTGTCTACCGTGGACTTTGTGTGACCAAGTCCTATTTTCAGACCAACACCAACAAAAGGTATTATGGATGCAACCACGATCCACGCCCAGGCATCAGCTTGATCTGAATTGTTTGAGGTCTCTTCTCAAATCTGATCCTCACATGTTAATATCAAAAAACAAACTGTGACACAGACCATGAACTGGTTCGATGTCAAATTTAATGGCAATCAAGAAAGTTCCATCACATTAGACACAAAGGTAAACCACACATAGACACGAGTAAAATGTAGATCCTGCACTAATCAATTACTTTAACGGCACCTTCGAGGAAACTCTCAAAATTCAACAACATAAACATGCAAACTTTGGAAAAAAACATCCTTGGTACTGAATTTGTTACTCCAGGTAGAGAGACTGCTAAATCAAATCACTGGTTCGAAGCAAAAATAAATATGACACCCGTCACGAGACAAAGCGCACTGATCTTGAATTAATACAAGCGCCTTGCAAACGGCGCAACTCTGCAAATGTTTAGTCCACCAGGTGCCAACTTTAACAGGTATCTCGCATCTGAGCAAATGAGTACTTGCTCCAGCTCAGTGAAAACATCCAGGCTCCGGCAAAAACTAAAGAAAAAAACAATTTTTGTGGAATTAAACTATTTTTCTTTGCACTTGCAAAAGCACCCTTAAATCCATCTTTGACGAAAAAATAACTGTACAAGGAAGGGAGATAAAGCGATAGGTTGCGCACTCTGTGATATCTACTCCTTCGGAAGTACTGTATCTGTAACAGCATTTGATGCTTTTCAAGGTTATCATAGAATGGAGGAGCTAGACGTCGAGCCATTTTTAGAAGATGTCAAAAAAGCCATTGGCAACTTGGCCCTGGGCAGAAGAATACACAGCGATGGGATCCTTCTTCTTCTTCTTCGTACGCAGTCAGACAGTAACCATTATTTTTTAGAAAAAAGCAGCCGTCATCCTGAGGCTGTCGACACTGAAATATAGCTTGTCTAGTGTTGCCACTGGTGATGGCCACATCTGCTCTCTCTGATCCTCGTATGTCGGGCAGTTTTGCAGCAAATGCTCAGCGGTCATTTTCCCGGTACCACACGAGCATTCGTCGGTGCCACCTATCTTCAATTTGTTGAATAGGTGGTACCTCAGTCTGATGTGGCCAGTGCGAAGTCTAAAAACCACGACCTGCTCTCTTCTGTTCAACTAGTAATAGGCATCGTTTTTGGTGTAGCCAGTATGTTCGGTTTCCCATTTGGTCATGTATCTAGCTCTAATAAGCCGTTTTGACTCTTCGTATGTCATGTTAGTATCTGGTTGGGGTAGTTTTGCACCTTCTTTTGCCAGTCTGTCTGCCTCCTCGTTGCCTTGGATGTAGCAGTGAGATGGAACCCACTGCACCACTACCCTTTTTGGTGCGGCCTGCTGGCATAGTTGACAGAGTACTGCTCTTAAATCATTAAGTTCAGTATTTTTCTGGCTTTTAAGTGCTGTGACTACGGCCAGAGCGTCTGTAAGCAGGACTATGTGGCTTTCATTACTCTTACCTGTACCCATTTCGCCTTTGCTGCTGTTGTCCATGCCGCAATGCCATACTCGAGAACTGGTCTCACTCTTCCAGTGTACAGTTTCTTTAGTATGCTTTTGTCTGCTCCCCAGCTTGTGCCAGCACGTTTCCTCATGATTGCCATTCTTTCTCTGGCTCTCATTCGGTTTCTCTCGATCTGACTTTTCCATGTCATGCGCCGATCAAATGTGACTCCCAGATAGTTTGGGTTGTCATTTGGCTGAAGGTATTTTCCGTTTAGACTTAATTTGGTGTTTTGGGGTTTGATTGATAGCGAGAATATTGTGCATGTGGTTTTTTTCTCGTTTATTTTGACCAGCCATGAGTTCGCCCACTCTTCCAGCGATGTTAGGGCCTGCTGCATCCGATTTCTTGCTACGGTGAGATTCTTTTCAGAGGTCCACATAGCCAGATCGTCTGCAAACATTGAGCTATGAACCCTTCTTGGTATATTCTCTATAATGTCATTTATATACACCAGGAAGAGTGTGGGTGACAGTACTCCGCCTTGCGGTACTCCCTGCTCGAGTGTAACCTTTTTGCTCATCTGTCCTTGTACTTGGACTCTGGCCGTTCTGTTTTTGAGGTAGTGGTTGATCTACTTGTACAATTTCCCACAAACATCACTTCTTCTTAGCTGGACTCTAAGTCCATCTTTTCAGACTTTGTCAAATGCCTTTTCCAGGTTCACCCAAACCGCTACTGTGTGTTTCTGTTACTAGTAGGCATCTTCTATTTCCTGGGCTATGAGGATGACATGATCCTCAGTGGATCTGTGCTGTCTAAAGCATGCTTGCTGTGGAATTAGTATCCGTTTTTCTTCCAGATGCCACATCAGTCTGGTGTTTATCATACGTTCCATCAGTTTGCCGACACAGCTCAGTAGGCTGATCGGCATGTATCCATTTGGATCTGTTTTGTCTTTTCCTTTCTTTGGTACTGGTACAAGTACTGCGTCTTTCCATACCTGGGGTACAATACCCCTTTTCCAGCTTTGGTTCAGGACTGATAGCAGTTTTCTTTTTGCTGTTTGGCCCAGCCCCATCAGCATTTCGTTTGTTATCCCGTCTTTTCCGGGAGATTTCCTTTTCTTTAATGTTCTCATGGCCTCTTCCATTTCGTTCATTGTTAGTTTTGCCATCATATGCTCTTCTGGTGCCATATTGATGTTGTCGTGCCCCTTTTGCTCTTCGTTAATGTCCGTATGCCTATCTGCAGGGACATCTATGTGGTTCGCTTTGGCATAGTTTTCAACAAAGGCGTTTGCGGCTTTTTTTCCAGTGAGCAAGTTTTCGCCCTGCTTGTTGGTAATTTGTTTGTTTGACGAGGTTTCGTCATTCATGGATCTGACTAACTTCCATAGTTTGTTCCCTTCTTTGTCTAGGTTGAGGATTTCCGTTTTTGTTTTTCCAGCTTTTTCTTGCTGTTTGGTTTAGCGTGTATTCTGTATTTGTGTATCTGTCAGGCTTGCAAATCTGTCCCAGTCAGCTCGTTTGTAATTCCAACGTGGGGGCAGTTTTGTTTCCTGTGGGCCTACTTCCATATCAATTTCTAGCCAAATTGGCCTGTGGTCGCTACCTTCCAATTGGTTTAGCACCTGGCAGTCTATTTTATGGTGAATTTCCATTGTGGAGAAGGCCAAATCTGGAGTCGAGGTGGTATGCCATGTTCTAGAATAGAAGCTAGGGCTATCCTCCGGCCTATTGATTAGATGGAGATTCGTGTCTATCTCCCAATCTTCCACTTCGTCACCTCCGCTGTATGTGTCCGAGTATCCCCATCGCTCCGAGTGGCTGTTGAAGTCTCCAACTACTATGCAGTTGGAGTCCTTGACTTCCATACTCGAGAGCGATAGGTCTTTATTTGGTGGTCCGTACAGGTTGAAGATGCGGATCTTCGTCTCTTGAGCCATTATGTCTACTCCTACAATTTCTGCTTGTCCGGTGTGATTGACAAATACCGCGCTACTCGGTATGCAGTTTCGGGTCAGTATCATAACCCCTCCTTTGTGACCCTCTCTATCCAGGCGGAAGGCCTGGTATCCTCTGATTGAGAATGTATGGTTGCTGTTGAGGTGCGTTTCTTGGATACATGCCACGTCAATCTTACCTTCATGCAAGTGATGTGTTAGGGAAAGCTTAGCATTCCCCGCCACCTGGGAGGTTGACACAGTAGGGCAGATGTGCAATGTCCGCTAGCCTGCATCTCTTCTGCGTCCATTGGTATGGCTGATAGCAGATAGAGGGGGAGATAGAAGCAGGAGTGCATTTAACCAGGGGACAAGCCTGGTAATGTCACGGAGATGTTGTTCGCTGGTGTGTGGGCATATCTCATGGTCAGCGGCTGAGTCTCGACAGTTCACAGTGAGGTGGCTGCTCTACTGTTTACGACACCCCGACCCAGAACTAAGTCTTTTGTTTTTTGTTTCGCACCTCAGCGCCGCATGGGGTGAATATGGAGCAGCTTCCCGCCCGCTTTGATCGGTGGGCGGCAGATACCTCTTTCTGCGGCTCGATCAGGCGGGGCTGAAGCGTGAGCCCCAGATCCCCACCCTGTCGAAGCCTCCCATTGCAATCGTGCTGTGATTTTGGGCGGGACTCTGGCTTAGAGGCGTTCAGCCGTAATCCCTCACATGGTAGCCTCGCGCCGTTGGCTTATCAGCCTAGTACGTGAACCAGATGTCTGCGGCTCCTCTCGATATGAGCAGGATTACCGTAGCAACGCCCTGTCATTAGTAGGGTAAAACTGGCCTGTCTTCCGAGGGTCTTTTTCCAGCACCCGTTCACTATTTGACCAGACGTATCAATAGAGGGCTTTTTGTTTGTCAATGGCCAAGTTTCTGAAACCTGCGATTTCCGCAGGGTTAAGACCAGATTACCATAGCAGACGTTCTTTCCTTGTGAGGTTAAGAAACTGACCTGTCTTCCGTGGGTCCTATACCAGCACATGTTCACTATTAGACCCAACGAAAGTGCTCTCTATTTGACAGTCGTTCTACAGTATTGGCGTGTTAAGTCAATTTAAGCCGCAGGCTCATCTCATTAGTGCCCTTCCGTCAATTTCTTTGTTAAACACTGAATGCAGACCAACCGAGCCACAGAGAGCATTACCCCAGTTTTCCGAGGGTCTAAATCCAACACCCGTTCCATATTAGACCCAACGAAAGTGGTCTCGGCATGTCAGTCATTTCAGTGTTGGCCGTGTTAAGTCAAATTAGGCCGCAGGCTCCACTCCTGGTGGTGCCCTTCCGTCAATTTCTTTAAGTTTCAGCTTTACAACCATACTTCCCCCGGAACCCAAACACTTTGGTTTCCCGGAAGCTGCCCGCAGAGTCATCGAAGCAACTCCTGCGGATCGCTGGTCGGCATCGTTTATGGTCAGAACTACGACGGTATCTGATCGTCTTCGCGCCTCTGACTTTCGTTCTTGATTAATGAAAACATTCTTGACAAATTCTTTCGCAGTAGCTCGTCTGGCGGCGATCCAAGAATTTCACCTCTAACGCCGCAATACGAATGCTCCCGTTTGTCCCTGTTAATCATTACCTCCAGTTCCGAAAACCAACAAAAATAGAACCAAGGTCCTATTCCATTATTCCATGCACCATTATGCAGGCAGCCGAGGCCTGCTTTGAACACTCTAATTTTTTCAAAGTAAACGCGCCGGCCACCCAGGACGCTCAGCGAAGAGCACCCGTGGGAGAGAGCCGGTAGACGGTAGGGCAGGAGACAACGGGCAGTGAACCGGCGCGAGCCGGACCGCCCGCCTGCGCCTGAGATCCAACTACGAGCTTTTTAACTGCAACAACTTTAATATACGCTATTGGAGCTGGAATTACCGCGGCTGCTGGCACCAGACTTGCCCTCCAATAAATCCTCGTTAAAGGGTTTAAAGTGTACTCATTCCAATTACGGGGCCTCGAAAGGATGCCATATTGTTATTTTTCGTCACTACCTCCCCGTGCCGGGAGTGGGTAAGTTGCGCGCCTGCTGCCTTCCTTGGATGTGGTAGCCGTTTCTCATGCTGCCTCTCCGGAATCGAACCCTGAATCCCCGTTACCCGTTACGAACATGTCTCCAGTCCCAGTGAAATTCATCGCCGGGGCCGTTGGGATCCGTTCTGCACAGAGCGCTGCCATCCCTCCCCCGAGCGAGCCCGGTCGGTCGGTCGGTCGGTCGTCTGGTGTGTGTACGGGCCCCTGTCAGGCGGTCCTAGGTCGACGGAGTGAGGGATGGGGGGAACAACCGTCCGTCCGTCCGTCAGTCGGTCCCTGTGGCCGTCCCAGTGAGGCTTTTTACACACCCGTCCTCCGTCGACCGGACTTCAAAACATAAGGGATTCAAAGATTGTCACACCATACACATATAAAGATGATGGAAGTAACTACAATAAAGACAGAAACACGTCACTACTCAGTGTTTTTGGCAAAATGTTTAACACACTGCTGCAGCTAATAGTGCATTTCATGAGGATATGAAAGGAACAGTCCAATTTTACGCTAATGTATAACAGCCATTCAGTATTCACAGTGGTGTTAAACAAGTCTGCGTTCTGGCCCCAGCATTATTCGGAATCGTCTTTGCGCTACTATGGAATTACGCGTTTGGTAATGAAAAAAAGGATAATTTACCTTCAAACTAGATCAGATGGTTATATGTTTATTCTTTAGATACTAAATGGTAAAACCAAGATCACAGAAGTTACTGCCAGGGACTTATTATTTGTTGATTATGCTGCAATTGTCATTCAGAGAAAGTAAAATCTCCTTAGCTTGATAGATCGTTATTTCCAGGCGTGCCAAAAAGGGACTTCCCAACAGGCCTGAATGAAACAAATGTGCTGGTACAAAATGTAGATGTCACTGCAGAAATCAACAACTACGGATTAGCCTCTGTGGACCAGTTCACTTACCCGGGGTCCCTCATCAACGATAAGCTCTCACTAGACACCGAAATAGGATATCGCATAGACAAAACTGCTGCCGTATTTTCCGGTCTTACAACGTGTCTGGGAAAATCTTTAAACTTGCAGCCTAGACCAAGGCATGGTCTACAATACCCGTGTCCTCAGTACGCTCCTATATGTTAGCAAAACGTGGAAAACTATGGCGAACAAGAGCATAAGTTCCACACTTTCCATATCAGGTCAGGTCAGGCCATCCCGTAACCGATTAGGTCGTTGGGGCACACATGAAGACATCCTCGCAACACCACGTCACCCTTCTTTGTCAGCGGCCGCTGCCTGAATCTCTTCTGGTCAGAGATTGGTCCATTCTATTAGGTTGTCCTGCTACCTCTTTTTGGGACAGCCTCTTCGTCGTCTGTCTTGCACCTTTCCGTGGAGGATCGTATTTGCAAGACCAATTATTCTCGAAAAGTGACCGTACCAAGCGAGTTTCCTTCTTTTGACAGATGACAAGAGGTCTTCAAAAGGCCCTATTGCTGTTGTAATTCTATCTCGTATTTCCTTATTTGTAACTTGATCTTTGTACGTGACGTTTAAAAGTCTTCGGAAACATATCATCTGCAGGGCCTATATCCTTCGCTGAAGGTCAGCTGTAACTGTCCATGTCTCACAAGCATAGAGGAATATTGACAGGACCAGTGTACGCTTTAATTTGATTTTCGTGCATAGTGCTAATCGTTTATCTTGCCAGATTTTGTTAAGCTGTGCAATCGGTGCTATTGTCTGGGCTATTCTGGCCAACACCTCACATTTTGATCCTTCATCACTGACAATCGACCCCAGATATTTAAAACGGTCAACCACTTCGAGTTCCTGACCGTTAGCTTTTATGCTGCTGTTGAAGCCTCGGTGTTGTTGGTCATTAATTTTTTCTTTCCAGCGTTTATCTCCATACCATAGTCAAGAGCTGTTTTATCTAGCCTTCTGACCCATTCCTGGAGTTCTGCTTCTGAACCCGCCAACCCGTCGATATCATCTGCAGAACTAATGTTGGTAATCGTTCGGCCCCCTATTTTGACAGTACCAATGTGACCTCCAAGTGCCTCACTCATAATTTCCTCAAGGAATGTATTGAAAAGAGTTGGAGAGAGTGTACACCGCTGTGTCACACCAACTGATGTGCGAAACCAATCTCCTCGCCTACCATTCACAAGAACTGCTCTGGACGCTTTGTAATACAGGTGTTCAAGGACCTTTATAATATGTCCGTTGATTGTATATATTTTCATGGTTGCCCATAGCACTTTATGCCATACCCTATCAAACGCCTTTTTAAAAATAATAAACACACGATACAGTTGTTGCTGCTGTTCTAGATATTTCTCGCTTAGCAGCCTTAAATTAAATATCTGTTCTGTAGTGCTTCTTCCCTGTTTGAACCCTCCTTGCTCCTCGGCATTGATGTTCTCTGCTTGAGGTTTCAATCGGTCGAGGATTAATCTAAGCATGACCTTGCTAGGGTGGCTAATGAGGCTAATTGTTCTGTAATGTTGGCACAGCTTTAGGTTTCCAGACTTATGTAACGGTATAACCATTGATGTTAGGTTTTATCAGGACGTATTGGCCAATGTATAGATCCGTATGTGTATATGTATGTACTTATTAGCTAATGTTTCTGCTGTGCAGAAGTGTAGCTGTTGATTCAGTGTTCTCGCGGTGATAATTCTACACCGCATACCCAATACATTGTTTTCTTTTTTTAAATAATCAAAATTAAAGAAAAAATGGTTATGTTCCTCTGTTGGCATACACAAACAAGTTCCTAATGTCAAAACCCAAAAATAATAAAAATGTAAATCCTTTATTTAAGGATGGATATATTTACTTGGCTACCAACACTTTTTTATATAAAGTAAAATGACCATTCTTTTTTATTTTGTTTATTTCCGTTTTTCTTCAAACCATCAAGTTATCACATACACATGCATTAAAAAATATTATAAACAGCTTTTTAAAAAAAAATTAAATTAAAATGACAAGTGAAATTAAATTAATAGAAAATGAAAATAACATCATGATGTAGCATGTCCTTTGCAGAACGTCACTGCCATCACAGCTTCGAACGAAACTCGATCTCACTCCAAATCTCCAGCCTGCTCGAGAGGCATGTCTAAACATTTCTTGACATCTTTGTAGTGCCATCACCTTCTTGGTCTGCCTTTGCCTCTGTTGGCATATTTTCCCTTGCTTTTCTCTCTTCCAAGACCATTGTCTTTTGACGTGGCCTTAGTATTTCAATTTTCTGTTCACGGTGGAATTTATGATCCAGTTCTCCTCAATGTTCAAATTTGGCAAAATGTCTGCATTCTTTTTTTTTCAGTCTGTTGTATTTTGAGGACTTTTCTATAACATTTTAACTCGAAAGACTCGATTCTCTTCTTTTGTGTTTGATTAACTGTGAATATTTCGCAGCAGCATGTTGCAAAACAAGAAAAACACAGGTTCTCAACAGTTTCACTGTTGTTGGATTGCTGGTATTCTGCCATAGTTTCTTCAAGTTTCCTCTGCATTTCTATTGCCAATCTTCTTCTGATTTCCGTTGAGCAGTCGCCATCGTTGTCAATTCTGGAGTCCATATACGCGAAGTCCATGACTTGTTCTATTTCCACACTCCCAAACGTGAATTTATATTGACTTCTTGTTTTGTAAGTGACCATTATCTTAGGTTTATTATGTTCACAGAGAGGTCTTTTTTTAATCTTCGCTGCATTTGTTTACGGATGCAATTCGCTGTTATAACCCATCTGCAGTGTTTGATAGTATCACAGTATCGTCTGCGTATCTTAGCTCTGGGATCTTGTATCCGCCGATTGTAAGAGGATCATAACTTTCGATATTCTCATCTTCTTTAACGTTCCTATTGATGCACTCTGCATAAACGGCAATTAATTATGGGGAGAGGATACATCCCTGCCTTACTACCATTTGTACTTCGAACCAATCTTATTTTTTTCTAGATACTCTGACAGAAGCCTGTTGTTTATGATATAATGATTGGATTAGATGGTTTAGATGTACTGGAAACCTCACATCTTTCATTATTTTCCACAATTTCTAATGTTTTACGCAATCGAAGGTCTGAGTGTAATTGATAAAATATGTAAACAGATATAAGTTATACTTTCTACATTTGTCATAGATGTTAGTGATATTATTACACATGTGATATTTAGCCCGTCTCTCTTTTCTGAAGCTTGCTTGCACTTTATGGATTTCACATTCAACTTTTCTTTTTATCTTCTTCAATATTATCCTCGTGAGGATCTTGCTGGTGTGACTTATTATCGCAATAGTGCAGTAGTTTGTGCACAGCTTAAAGTTACCTTTCATTTGGGAGAAAAATATAAATTGATCTCTTCCAAGCCTGTGGCCACTCTGAGCTGTGCCAGATTATGGCCATCTTTATATAGAAGTCCGTCTTACTCATAGGGAAAATACCCATGAAACGTCACATGTATAGGCCAACTAAATTACAGAACTCTACAGCACTTGTATTGTGCCGAGGTTTATAATTGCTCAATACATCATCCATACATCCTCAAATAGTATTGCAAATACAATCCTGCATGGAAAGGCGCAAGACAGAAAATAAAAAGGCCGTCCCAAAAGGAGGTGGGAGGACAACATAAAACAATGGATCAATTTCCTACTAAAAGAGGCACTAGCAGCGGCTGGTGTAAGAGAAGGGTATCACTGGTTACAGGATTACTGACCTGACCTGACCTGACCTGACATCCACACAGAGAATTAAAACAAACTGAAGGTACAAAACACAACAAATCACAGTTGATAGTGATCCTTACATAATACTGCCCTGAAACAAACTGAAGGTACAAAACACAACAAATCACAGTTGATAGTGATCCTTTCACAAAATACTGCCCTGAAACAAACTGAAGGTACAAAACACAACAAATCACAGTTGAAAGTGATCCTTTCACATAATACTGCCCTGAAACAAACTGAAGGTACAAAACACAACAAATCACAGTTGATAGTGATCCTTTCACATAATACTGCCCTGAAATAAACTGAAGGTACAAAACACAACAAATCACAGTTGAGAGTGATCCTTTCACATAATACTGCCCTGAAACAAACTGAAGGTACAAAACACAACAAATCACAGTTGATAGTGATCCTTTCACATAATACTGCCCTGAAATAAACTGAAGGTACAAAACACAACAAATCACAGTTGAGAGTGATCCTTTCACATAATACTGCCCTGAAACAAACTGAAGGTACAAAACACAACAAATCACAGTTTATAGTGATCCTTTCACATAATACTGCCCTGAAACAAACTGAAGGTACAAAACACAACAAATCCCAGTTGATAGTGATCCTTTCACATAATACTGCCCTGAAACAAACTGAAGGTACAAAACACAAAAAATCACAGTTGAGAGTGATCCTTTCACATAATACTTCCCTGAAACAAGCCGAATACCCATCTTTTCTTTATTTACGTTATACAAGAACCAACGCTCCTAATGAAACCAGTCTTATGAGATAATTACCCTTTTTATGACAGTATTTTTTGAAATAACATGTTCCCTGCGTTACACTGTGGTTTTTATTTTGCGCCTATGTGATGGGGATCGAACCCAGCACCTTCTGGTTGTGAGCCGTGCCACTTAACCACTAGGCCACGCCGTCCCCCGGTTTCAGATTCGATCCGGTTTAGTTTACATACTGATCGGTTAACTGGGATATTGCGTAAGTCCATTGAACATTTAATTGCTTTTCTACTAATTACAGGATGGAGCAGTCGGCCCTATGGCCATACCTCCTTAGTGGATTCTTTAAACTAAAAATGAGTATCATTAAATGATTTGGGCATTCAGTTTTATTGTATGGAGTATAAACTTGGATGCTTACAAAGAAATTAGAGAAGAGTATTGAAGCGTTTAAAATGTGGGTCTCCAGAAGACTTGGACGAGTTTCTTGGAAAGGTAGGAAAGCAAATAGTGAGGTCCTGAAACAACTCATGGCGGAGAAGGCACATCTGAAGAAAATAAAAGAGCAGGAATACCAAACATTTTGGTTATGTCAAGAGATATGACAGTCTGCTGAAGATTATATTGGAGGGAAACGTTGAAGGAAAGAGAGCTGGAAGGCACCAGAGATACAGGTGGACAGACAACATCCAAATTTGGTCAGGGTACAATCTGACTGACCGCACATTGAAGCAAGGAAGTGATAGTCAAACTATATAAATAATTGGTGAGACCTAATTTGGAGTACCGTATTCAGGTGTGTAGTCTTTATAACAGAGTGGATATATGCATGGTAGAAAGGATACAAAGAAGTGCTACAAAAATGATCTTGGGATTCCAGAATTATAGTTATGAGAAGAGACTTAGAAAAACTGGTCTGCAGTGTCTAGAAAAGAAACGAATTCGAGGTGACTTAATAAGGAAAGGAAATGATAATTTAGACTATAGCAAGTTTTTCAAAGTTCAAGCGACTACAAAAGCTAGACGGCATAGTTTCAAATTATTTAAAGACAGATCCAGATTGGATATTAGGAAACATGTTTTCAGTCAGAGAGTGGTGAATGCTTGGAATGTATGGTATTGCCACGTGTTGTGATGAAAGCAGGGTCAGTTAATCCATTCAAGAATATATTGGATGATCCCAGTCATTTTTAAAGTGGAATAAACTGGTTGTATACAGACTCTGTAGAGCCTTCTAAACCAGTATAATGCAGTTACAAACAAATAAGTTAAATACCGACCTGACATAGGACATGCGCATTCTTGGAATGCATTGCCGCAGGATTTAGTGAAAGCAGAGTCAGTTACTGCATTCAAAAATATATTGGATGCTCACAGTATTTTTTGTATCCGTGGAGTGAAATAAACTGGTTGTATACAGATTCTGTAGAGCCTTCTAAACCAGTATAATGGCATTAATGAAGTTAAGTTAAGTGTTAAGTTGTTGTTTGCGAATGACCACATTGAGTAAGTTACTCTTTTGTGCGCCCTAAAAAGGACGTTAAGTGGCGGGTTGTCGTAGCTTTCCTCCCATCCCAAGCGTGCTGATGAAGGTGGACCGGTGTCCTCCAGGCGGCTGTGCTATGCCTAGCTTCATGTGCGTGTCGCTCACTACTACAGGGATCATGTCGAACCTCACCTTGTTAGCCGGACTGTTGTCCTCGACAACAGCCTGTTTCCAGGACGACCAACGAGGAGGTCAGGTGAGGATCTTGCCAGCTTGGCCAGTATATTTCTCCTGCACTGGATAACATTGTCTGATCAGTGAGTTTTGCCCGACTAGACGTTAGCCTCATCGTCCTCAAGTTAAGTTAAAACAAACAAAGTCACGGGCTCCAAAGAGCCCAAGACTCCCATGCCTCAGCCTACTAAGACTAATGATTAATCTGACCCTGCCTCCAATGCCAGATAAATGGAACACTTTCTTATGGGACGAAACAACTAATAAACATGCGATGCCGTTACATGGGCGATAGCATCGGAAGCTCTGGATCCATAGCAACGGCATGCGTGACAAGTTACAGTTACAGTAGTGTTATGTTCTATACACCCCCCCCCCCCCTCTCTCTTTAGGACCACGTTAACAAACGGCGAGCCACTGAACAATAACAGTTTATTAATTACACTTTTCAGAAATAAAAAGTATTCAAACAAACTTCATTCTTTTATGTGTTCTGAAAAAAAGGAAGTTAACTGTGACAAAGTACACAAATAATAGAAAAATGGTCAGCATAACAACAGCAAAGAGACAATATATGTTTTGCAAGTTAGACTTGGAACAGAATACACAATAATAAATAGACTGGATAAACGACATCAGGGTCATGAAATTGCGCCGATTCATGATTTAGCTCTGCTAACACATGAATTAATCAATTATCTAATAGTAATTATGAATAAGTTGCACCACTCGAAGACACTAACTAACGACAACCCCATGTTTGGGTTAGCACCATTTATTAAATTAAGTAAGGTGTACACATCCATCAACAGGGTACATGCTGGGTAGAGGAGACTAATGTCCAGTCAGGACCAAGGGAGATGGGGCCAGAGTGCCTGCATCCCGAGCTACTTCCGTTGTAGTGAAGGTCACGCAGATGAAGCCAAGCATAGCACAACCGTCTGCAGGAGTACCAGTACGGTTCACCTTTATTAGCACGCTCAGAATGTGAGAATGCTACTCGACGGGGGACCTGCCACTCAACGTCCTCTTCAGTGCGCACGAAAGAATACACATACTCATCGGGGGCACTAAGCAACAGCAGTAATAACAACACCAACTCATCAGGCTACTCAACAACTGGTTATGCACAACTATGGACACACATGAGCGAGCATGTTCGACTGACCCAGATAACTGACGTTAATAAAAGTTATCCATGTTTTAGTAGGCCAAAGGTTGTGTTATTTCTGCATTGCTGCCAGAGTTAAAACCAGGTCACATTTTTATTTAAAATGACTTGCATTTTGTGTTAAATTAACAATAATTTAAGGACAGCAAGCAACGATTGCCTGTCTATGACAAGTAAGCATTAACAATCTGTTATTTGGCTTCCTATTACTGTAATTTATGATAGTTTCGGTAGACAGAATGTCAATGTAGCTCTATCTAAGCCTTGGATTTAAAATCAGTGGGAGGTGTCGTTGTATCGTGTAGGCCTATCCAAACGCGTAAGGGCGGAGACGTTGAGAGTTGCATTATCATTACCTCAAATGCAGGCTAGTGTAGTCGGTGTCTTGTTGGTATGTCTGTTTAAAACATAGCAGGTCCTGTTGCTTTGAGGGCTTTCTCTTTTGTTTATCACTATATTATATAATTATTAAGTATTATCAGGCTTTCAATGTAGCTAGTAGGATTTGTCCCATATTATAATATACCTTGCAACCTTTCTTAAAATTATATAAATTCAGTGTTTGCCATTTTAATTATTCAGTGTAAATGTAAATAACGTAATATATACATTTTTTTGTAAATCTATCTAATATTTTGATTGTGTCTTTAGTGATAGCTTTACATGTCACAGGCTTTACTATTATTGATATTAAAATGCTATATTACTATATACATGTGTTGACATCATTATTATGAGAATAAACATCCTTAAAGTATGCAATGCAATATAATCATAATGCAACAAAAGCAACGAATTCATGCAATGAAAAAGTTAAAAAAAAGTAATGCCCCACAATTTTTTATTCCAATCCCAGAATACAGAAAGCAAAATGAAAATTTGCAGGTTGCAACACCGCATACACATGCATAATTGCACGGTCTTCCGAAAGATAGCGCTGCTGTAGCAGTTATTTAAAATGGTGTCTGTGTGCAACATGCATTACAAACTTCAAGCTTTAAATAAATTCTGATGGCAGAGAGAGAAAGTGTATTTGTGTGTTGCGTATGGAGTTATGCATAGGGGCACAATTGGACGCTGTGTTCAAAGCGCTAAAGCTTAAGAAAGTGGAGAAATAGGGCTGCATGATCGGCTGCGGTCTAGACATGCTGCCACAGCAACTATTACAGATATCTTACAGCTTGCAGATGTCATTATTTGTGAGGACCATCACATCACAAGTCAGCAATTGAGCCTACAACGTTCAATCAGCAATGGAACTGCGCAGGTGATTTTCTACGATCTTGGATATATCTACGGGTATGCACAAGATGGACATCAAGGAAAAATGGCTACATTAACAGGAAATAAATTGGTACAGGAAAGGCATATATGCCCTTTTTTCATTCTGGTATAAGGTCATATAAGTGGACAGAGATTGTTGTTGTTGATGTCTACAATGAGTAACTTTACTCTTTTGTGCGCCCTAGAAAATGGCGTGAGGTGGTGGGTTGCAATATCTTTCCTCACACATTCCGAGTGTGCTGATGAAGGTTGACCAGGGTTCTCTAGGCGGTTGTGTTATGCTTGGCTTCATGCGAATGACGCTCACTACTATAACAATCACGTTTATCCCCTACCTCGTTAATCTGACTGCCATGAAAACAGCCTGTTTCTAAGGAGAACTGCATGAAAGTTAGGTTGGGAAGGAGTCTTGGTATGTATTTTGTACCTGACCCTGATATTGTCCAATCAGTATGTTTTGCCTGACCAGATGTTAATCTCCTCTCCCCAACTGGACAAAGATTATGTGGAAAAATGGCATATGTAAAGAAAACATTAAGTTACATCATGCATGAATTTCATACATTGTGAATAAATAGTTTCAGAAAAAAAATAAATAGCTTGTGTGTGTTTATATAATAATAATAAATAATAAAAATTAATAATAATAATAAACACATATACATATTGTCTCAAATTGATGTATGCACAGTTTGAATATTTATTATTACAGTTGGTAGTCCAAGATTTAAAATTTAAAGAAAATAGGACAAGTGTAATTACTTTGGTGTATCCTCTCTGTTCAAACTGGCAGCCGTTCTGGTCCAGGCATTGATGATAACATTGTTCTATAGAGTAATGAAACAATTTAATTGGGATATGAGCATTGTCTCATCTAGTGGCTGCTTTCAGTTCATCAATTGTTGCTGGTTTTGCTTGATAAACATTACCCTTAAGATATCCTCATAAGGAAATTCCAATGGCATGAGGTCTGGTAAATGAGGGGGTATTCAATGCTACCTCTTTGCCCAGTCTATTTGTTGGTAAAATTGTCAGCAAGATTGGCTTGGTAGAGGGAAGGTACTCAATCTTGCTAGAAATAAAAGTCATCCTCATTGACAGGCATCTAGCGAATGCATGTTGTGATAGAGTTCTGCAGCAAGTTCAAATAAATAGCACCATTCCCTGCCGAAGGCCTGTATGTTGGGCCGAAAGGTGCAAATAATATCGCAGTTAAGCTGTAAACTAGCGACACATCGCATTCCGTTCTCCTGACTACATGTTGCTGCTCGCAAAGTCTTGTTCAAGGCTTTGTAGCGAGAGATTGAGTGATGCGCTCCATATCTGATTGTTTTAGCTTTTTTTCTTTGATCTACGAATTGCTTTTCTTTTCTAAAATATTTAATGTAGATTCTGCGGATTAGCATTTTCCTGATGGCAATGTATGAATGTGAGTCGTGGTAAACCACACACACCCTATGGAAGAAGACTGAATCCTTCCACCTAAAATGCTACAGATCAGTGCTCAAAATACCTTGACATCAAAAAAGAAAAATGCAGAAATCCTCAATATAGAACAAGAAAAAAGTAAACAACATTACGTCTTGGAAATTAACATACTTCGGCCACATCAAACGCCACAATGGCCTAAAAAGAATGATAGTGGAGGGTATGATGCCTGACAAAAGAGGCAGAGGCAGATCGAGGAGAAGATGGTCAAGGAACATTACAGAGGCTCTAGAGTTGGCATTGGCAAAGGGGAGAGAGCTCGCCAGGGATCGAGTGTCTTACAGATCGGCTGTCATGAGAGCAACAAATATATATATACATGTGTATATATATATATATATATATATATGTATATATATATATATATATATATATATATATATATATATACATATTTTTCATTGTTCTTAGTCATCTTTCATGACATACATAGCAGAGTGATTGAGACTTTAAAATGGAAATAATATTAGTAGAATTTTGTTTTTGGGTTTTCTTTTTTGCGCTTGCCTTATTTCTCTATTCTCCAAGTCGGTGTACAACACTGTGGTTTTTATTTTGCACCTGTGGGCCCAGTGGATCTGAATTCAGCATGTATTTTTATGTAAGGGTCTGCTTCCTCCTGTATTTTCTAAGGGTTTGCTTCCCCTAGGGTAATGGCCGGTGCTGTGATGGGGATCTAACCCAGCACCTTTGGCTTGTGAGCCACGTCACTTAACCACTAGCCCACGCCATCCCCATTTGTTCAAAAGTATTCTTACCATTTTTAGGAAATTCTATCCAAAATGGGTCTCACTGATGTATCAGTCAGTGATTCCAAGGTACTTGCTCTGTGTGAAGAAGTTTGGCAGTGGAGACTTTCTGAAAGTCCAGAAGTAGCTTCATATTATGGCTTCCATCAGCATGATGACTTGTGGGATGACCTCAGCGAGGATGCATACATCCGAAGAGAAGTAAGTAGAAGAAGGGTTAGTAAAAGAACCAGCCATCATGAAAAGATTTTAAGATGAAGATATCATGTTGCTGTGTTCCACTCTTAACTTAAGACGTAACGTATTTATACTAGTTTAGAAGAACGCAGAGTCTGTATACAACCAGTTTAATTTACATCACCTTGCTCTAACAGCTATGCGCATCCAATTTATTCTTAAATGCATTAACTGTCCCTGCCTCCACTACCTCCCGTGGCAAGGCATTTCAAGCATTCACCACTCTCTGGGTAAAAAAATATTTCCTAATATCTAATCTGGACCTCTCTTTAGTCAACTTGTAGCTATGCCCTCTTGTTATTGTGGGTGGCTGTATTTTAAAAAAACTTGTTATAGTCTAATTTATCCATTCCTCTGATCATCTTATAAACCTGTATTAAGTCACCACGAATTCTTCTCTCTTCTAGACACTGTAGGCCGGTTTTTCTCTTTCCTCATAACTGTAATTCTGGAATCCTACTTTCAGCTTTGTCTCTCTTTTTTGTATTCTTTCAAGCATGTTTATATCCCCTCTATGATAAGGACTCCACACCTATACACAATACTCCAATCTAGGTCTAACCAATGCTTTATACAGTTGGAATATCACTTCCTTGCTCCTATGTTTAATATTTCTTTTTATCATACCTAACATTGCGTTTCCCTTTTTCACTGCTACCTTAACTTGCTCACTCACCTTTCCTGTATGCGCTAGGACCCTCTCCTTATCTATCTTTCTAATATTGTTCTCTCCCATTCTGTAATTATGTTCCATATTGGATCTACCCATTGTCTATAGAAGGCTGTGTTGAACTCAAGGATCCAAATGTTTTTTCTTTATGACTAATCTTTTCTGTCCTTGAGAGTCTGAGTGGCAAAACGGCTAGAGTGCTTGCCTCTCATTGTAAAACTGACTGGGTAAGTGACCAAGTCATGTCATACTGCAATCTGTGCTGCTGTACAAATCTTGTCAGACACTTCAGTCTGTGAATCTGTACAAGTCATGTCACACTGCAGTCTGTGAATCTGTACAAGTCATGCCACATTTCAGTCTGTGAATCTGTACAACTCATGTCAAACTGCAGTCTATGAATCTGTACAACTCATGTCACACTGCAATCTATGAATCTATACAAGTCATGTCACACTGCAGTCTGTGAATCTGTACAAGTCATGTCACACTCCAGTCTGTGAATCTATACAAATAATGTCACACTGTAATCTATAAATCTGTACAACTCATGTCATACTGCAATCTACAAGGCCTTCTAACAAGTTGCCATTTACACATTTTCATATTCAACATTCTTTCACTTGTTGTTGAGGTCTGAAAGGGGAGCAAAGAATATTAACACTATAACCTGCCAGGAATGTTGAGTAAGAGGTGAGTAAGAGAAGGGCTGGGCATGGGGCCAGCTAAACCATCATGTAGGAACTATTAGCCACTATAAAATGCATGGCAGAGTAAGAGAGTGGCTAATTCAAAGTAAAGTCGTATTCAATGTGTGCTGTATTTTTATTAAGGCATGTGTCCGAGAATTCTTGAAACAAGCAAAATCATTGGACCAGCAGTCCTGTACTCAAGAAGTGAAACTTAGTCACAACCTACTGGTGATAGACCTAGAGCTTTATCTGCAGGGAGCTTCATTTAGAAGGTTAGTATGTTTTCCCACCATGTTCCCTGGTATGAAAGAATAGGGCCACAGTAACCTTCCAAGCATACCGTAATAGACTACTTAAAACAGGGTTGAAGTAGCCTCATCATCTCAAACTGTTACTGAATACACAACTATATAAATGCATTTACGCACTTTTATATAGAATTCAAATATCCGCCAAAACAACTTTACACACCAACAACACTACGAACAGACAAACAACTAATTAAAACTGTGAATAAAAAAGACTTGATTGAACAAATTGTCAATGGGCAATACTGGGAGAGAGATCTACAAACATATGGCCATCCCTAACCCCAAAGACAAAATTGACCTCCTGAAAAGAAGAGACCAAAGCACCAAATTCCGACTTCGCCCATACAACTTAACAGTGACTCAAACAGAATCCAACCACAACATGCTTCAGAGTGCTGACTGTGTACACATCCCTATGAAACTGTTAAACATTATCTTTTTGAATGTCCAGCATTTGCTGGTGTTAGGAAAGAACCTTTTTCCTCTGAGGCCAGACAAATGGAACACTTTGTTTGGAACTTAGCAACAGCTCACAAACACTTGCAGATATCACTATATGGCATTGGGCCAAAGGACAGGAACCCATACGCCACTGGATCAATAACCAACCAACTAAAATCCTGAAACGCTGATAAAACTTAACAAATTTAGTTCTATGTGCAGTTAGCAATATTACCATTTTTCTTTTGTCCTGGAAGTTTGCAAGAAGCATTCTTTTGGCCTCAAAATATTAGTGTTAAAGATAAAGCAACCCCTGAATCCATTAATGTGTGTATCAAAGATAATGTTCACCAAACACCATAAGTACAAGCACTAAGCATTGCTGCAGAACAATAAACAACACAACAAGCCAATGGCAACAGGTTATATTCCTTAGCGATTCAATGTCAGTTCTGCAAACCCTCAATAATGATAAACTGTCATAGCTAAAAAAAGCATTTTGGAAACTAAAGGCAAAAATAAAAGGGTGATGCTATGGTAGATACAATCACACTGTGGAATACTAGGTAAGCATACAAGTTTGCAAAGAAGAGACCAACACAAGAACAGAATGAACAAATATTACTTTCAGGAAAAGAAAATCCTGATTCAAGTCATAAGGAAAGTTAATTAAACGCGAGACAAATATCAAGATCTTGATCGATCAGAGCATGTGATCCTTTTCTCTATTAGAACGAGACATAAATGTTTTGAATTTTTCACAAGAACAAAAGAGCCACGACAACATCAAGATGGCACCAGAGGAGCACATGATGGCAAAACTTAGAATGACTGAAATGGATGAGGCCATGAGAACTTTAAAGAAAAAGAAATCGCCAGGAAAAGATGGGGTAACAAATTAAATGCTGATGGCGTTGGGCCAAACAGCAAAGAGGAAGTTACTATCAGTCCTGAACCAAAGCTAGAAAAGCGGAATTGTATCACAGGCATGAAAAGAGGCTGTACTTATACCAGTACCAAAGAAAGAAAAAGATAGAACAGATCCAAATGGATATAGGCCCATCAGTCTACTTAGCTGTGTAGGCAAACTAATGGAGCGTATGATAAACACCAGACTGATGTGGCACCTGGAAGAAAAACACATACTAATTCCACAGCAAGCATGATTTAGACAACACAGATCCACTGAGGACCAGATCACTCTCATAGCACAGGAAATAGAGGATGCTTACCAGGAGAAAAAACACACAGTAGCGGTTTGGGTGGATTTAGAAAAGGCATTCGACAAGGTGTGGAAACAGGGACTTAAAGTCAAGCTACGTAGAAGTGAAGTATCTGGAAAAATGTACGGATGGATCAGCCACTACCTCGAAAACAGAACAGCCAGAGTCCAAGTACAAGGGCAGATGAGCAAAAAAGGTGGCACTGGAGCAAGGAGTACCCCAAGGGTGAGTACTGTCACTCACACTTTTTCGGGTGTATATAAACAACATCATAGAGAATATACCAAGAAGAGTCCACAGCTCCATATTTGCAGACAATCTGGCTATGTGGACCTCTGAAGAACATCTCACCGTACCAAATAATCGGATGCAGCAGGCCCTAACATCGCTGGAGGAGTGGGCGAAATCATGGCTGGTCAAAATAAATGAAGAAAAAACAACATGTACAGTATTCTCGCTTTCAAATAATACACAGAGCACCAAAATAAGTCTAAATGGCAAATATCTGCGGCTAAACGACAACCCAAACTACTTGGGAGTCACATTTGATCAAAGCATGGAAAAGTCAGATCGAGAGAAACCGAATGAGAGCCAGACAAAGAATGGCAATCATGAGGAAACTTGCTGGCACAAGCTGGGGAGCAGACGAAAGAATACTAAAGAAACTGTACACTGGAAGAGTGAGACCAGTTCTCGAGTATGACATTGCGGTATGGACAACAGCAGCAAAGGCGAACTTTGATAAAATTAGCAAACTTCAAAACCAAGCCCTGAGAGTTATAACAGGAGGCATGAAGTCAACGCCAATTGTAGAACTTGAAAAGATTACAAATCTGCAATCCATGACCGGCAGAAGAGACTGCAGAGCCCAGCAGCAAGCAGAGAAACTCAGAAGACTGACAGACCATCCAATGCTTCAGAGACTAAATAGATTTGGAAATGAGAAACTTTGCAGAAATAGCCAAAGCAAAGATGAACACCGTAACAATACCAAAGCCCATCCCTACTGTACGCAAACCTACCTGGAAGCAGCATATCATTCCGGAGGTGGTAGAAAATATACCAGGTATTGGAAACAAGAACAGCCAGACTGAAAAAGAAAGAAGAGACATAACCCTGAGGTACATAACGGAAAACTACCCAAGCATGGAATGGACCCATGCATACACCGACGGTTCTGTAACAAAAACAATACAGAATGGAGGGGCAGGGGTATTCCTGAGCCTAACAAATGGTAGAAAAATAACACTTTCAGTGGCAACTGGAAAATTCTCAAGCAATTTCAGAGCGGAGGCAGAGGCACTGAGGGCTGCGGTAGAAGCAATGCTGACAGGCGAAAGCAATGAAAGCCAGATAGTCCTGTTTACAGATGCCCTGGCCGTAGTCACAGCACTAAAAAGCCAGAAAAATACTGAACTTAATGATTTAAGAGCAGTACTCTGTCAACTATACCAGCAGTCCGCACCAAAAAGAGTAGTGGTACAGTGGGTTCCATCCCACTGTAACATCCAAGGCAATGAGGAGGCAGACAGACTGGCAAAAGAAGGTGCAAGACTACCACAACCAGATTCTAGTGTGACCTACGAAGAGTCCAAAAAGCTTATTAGGGCCAGATACATGGCCAAATGGGAAACAGAACATACTGGCTACACAAAAAATGATGCCTATTACCAGTTGAACAGAAGAGAGCAGGTCGTGGTCTTCAGACTCCGCACAGGCCACAACAGACTGAGGTGCCACCTATTAAATAAACTGAAGATAGGTGGCACTGACGAATGCACTTGTGGTACTGGGAAAATGACCGCTGAACATCTGCTGTAAAACTGCCTGACATACGAGGACCAGAGAAAGCACATGTGGCCATCACCAGTGGCAACACTAGACAAGCTCTATGGCAGTGTTGACAGCCTCAGGATGGCCGCTGCTTTTTTCGAAAAAATACATGTTGATGTTTGACAGCGTACGAAGAAGAAGAAGAATTTTTCACTAGCACAGACTAAAACTGGCCCCATCACCCATGTATAAATATGGACAAGTAGCATGGACAGCGAACATATCCTGCAAGTCTACTATATGCTTATGCAACTAAGTACTGAGAACTAGTCCACAGAGACCAACTTTCAAACTTTTCAGGAAGCTTGAAAAACTCTTCATCATGATAACTTTTATTCATAAAAACTGGGTTTTGCATTTAAACATAATCAAACAATGGAGAATGGGAAGAAGAAGAAGTAGATCAACTACCATTAATAGTCAAGGAGTGATGAAGTTGATGCTATAGAGACATAAAAAAAAAGATGGACAAAATAATAAATAAGTATATTTTTCATTCAGGCAGTTGGCAGTAAGGTGTTCTAACAATATATTTTTAATGTTCCTATAAAATAAATTTAATGGCTTTCCAGGACAGAACTATTTCTATCATTGAGCATGCACGTTTTGGATTGTCATAACTTTAAAATCTCAAGCACTCTGGTGAACAGTGCCATTAGAGTATGCTGCAACAGGTGTAGAGTTCCTCCAGTAGATGTCATTGAGATGTTAACAAGAAATAGTCTTCAAGGCTCTTGCTAGTTGCACTGATATATATCATATTTAGCACTTGCATATCAACATATAAGGGGCTTGTCTTTACCCTGAACATGAAGGAGTAGGAAGAGAAAGTTGAAATTTAGCACAGTGCTTATTCCTTCTCAATGTAGTCACTGCCTGAATTTATAAATTTCTGCCATCTTTGCATGACCCTGAAAAGACCTTCAGAACAAAGTAACCTATTTTTCGAACTAAACCAGTTATCACAAGCCAGTATGACATCTTCGTCACTGTCAAAATGATTTCCTTTCAGCTGTTTTTTAAGTTTTGAGAAAAGAAAAAAGTCCGATGGAGCTAAATCCGGAGAATATAGTGGGCGTGGAAGAATTTCAATATTCAAATTGTTGGCTGTTTGCAGCACAAGCCTTGCTTTATAAGGGACACGTTGTCTGGAAGCAAAGGCAGAATTTGAGTGTGCGCTATCCCTCATTTTCTGGTGATAGTCTTTCTTAGTTTGGTAAGGAAATCTGCATAATATTGCCCATTAACAGTGTTGCCATGAGGCAAGTAATCTTTCAATATGACACCTTTGACGTCCCAAAGAACAGTCAGCATCACTTTTCTTGCAGATTTCTATGCTCTTGGCTTGACACATGTTGATGAGCCCGAGGTTTTCCACTGCATGCTGGAAATTTTGGATTCTGGGTCATAATGGTGAACACAAGTCTCATCTATTGTCACTATGGTTGGCAACATGTTTTTCAACCATACATTTTGAGCAACTGGCCACAGCAATCAACCCTCGTTTGTTTCTGTTCACATGTCAGCAGACGCTGGACCCAGCGGCACACACTTTTTTCATGTTGTCTGTTGTGTAAAATTCTAAAAACTGTACTTTCATTCAGTTTTGCTGACCTAGATATCTCTGCAATTGTCATTTTCCTATCCTGGTCAATGATTTTCTCCACTCTAGCAAAATTTTCATCGCTGCACTTTGAGGATGGTCTTCCTTATCTTGGAAGATCAGCAACATGGTAACGGCCACACTTAAACTGCCTACACCAGCTTTTTACAGAAGCATACGAAGGACAGAATTCCTCAAACACTGGTTCCATCTCTCTGTGTATTTCTGTAGGTGTTTTTCTCTGCAACATCAAGATTTTATTACAGTTCTGGCTTCTGATTTCTCCATTGTTCTGACAAACCATTAGAGTTGCAAATGCGGTCAATAAGGTGTGTTGTGATATGCAACATACCGAGTAAACCTGTTGAGGAGGGAAATTCATAATTCTCAAGTCCAGTACAAATTGAATGACCTACATATGTACCAAATTTAAACCTTATCCTCTAACTCCTTCATAGTCATGGTAAAGACTTATGACAAGCCCTTGTATATAATTTGACTTTGCACTATTTGTTTCGGAAACACTTTATTTTTATGGGGGGATACATGCCCCATACACAACTTTGTCTTCCTAATAGAGAGCATTGACATCCACATGAGAGCATATTGTCTCCATCTTCTGGTCTTAGCCCAGCATACTCATTTATTTGTGCTAATACTTTCAGCTATTCTTACATTCCTCTTCTCACCCCCACACCCCACCACCCACACTCCAATTTATATTTACCTCATACAGGTCTACAAAGTTTATCTCTAATAATTATTGATCTTAAAATCTTCAGTTTCAGCAGTAAGTATTCTGTAAGTATTCATTTGACCTTCTTTTTAGGCTCTTTTAGCAATATTCTTTGTCATTTATAAAGAGTCCAATAAATATTTATCTCCATTTCCCCCAAATTTAGTTGCAGCTTATCTTTGAGAGTTCAATTTTTGCAAGCATGTCAACACATAAGAGATTACTATTGTGTATGTTTATTTTGGTTTTGTCTTTGTGCATGAAGCTTCTGCCATTCTATATCAGCTTAACATATTTTGCAGTTATTTATACAGTCCTTGTGTGTCTTTGTTGCTTCCAGTATTTAAACAAAGACTCATTCTAATTTGTTTGTTTACAGATTTGAATGTTTAAAAAAAAGAATGTTTGTTTTTTATCATCCTATTTTCTAATTGCAGTTTGCATGTCATTTTATTTTGTTGAAATACAAGCAAATTTAATGTAATTTCGAAATTAATAGTTTTAATTATTGTCCCAGTCCCTCAATCATATTTTTTGTTGAGTTTGTGTTATGTCTGGTGGTTGTACCATCAGACTCTTGCTCAACTCTCAAACAGCTTTAGTGACTATGTAAATAAAAAATACATTATATAAAACATAAACTCAGATATTAATGTAACTTATGTCTTGTCTTGTCTTATCCACTCGTGCCATGAGGCATTGTTTGGAACGGTAGCTTTATATCCAGGGCCAGACGCGGGGATGAAGTAATCATCATCCAATGACAATTTAAAATATCCGCAACATTTTCGATCTATCTAATTCTCGACCAGCTACGTTTGCGAAAGATTGCTACCAGATTGCCGCACGATATTCACACACTGGGATAGTTGGTCAGGTTGCATTCTCATTAGGTGGCCAAAACACTTGGTTCTCTCCTCATCAGTATATACAATGCAGAGTCCTGCTTCTATGATGTTCCGCACCGCTGCATTGCGCATTTTGTCTCTTCTATTTATTTTGATGGTTTTCCAGAGGCATATCATCTCACATGTCGTGATCTTTCTAGAGATTTTGTTACAGTCCATGTTTGGTACTGGTAACAGAGCATTGGCATGATTATATTATTGATCAGCAGTCTTTTAGTGGTCATGTTTATTTTAGGGTTCTTCAATTATAGTTGCAGCAAATGTAATTGCGTACCAGCTGTCGCTATTATTGAAAATTTATTCACTACTAAATTCACTGGAATCAATTTCATAGTGCTTGCTGTGCATTGTGACATAAATGTGATTACATTACATGAAGTCACATAAGTATAACTACATAAAGTCATTTGTCACGGGAATATAATCATAAACTGTGCGTTGTCATATAAATCCGATTACAGATTTGACGTTTTTACATAAATCAAATTAAATATTTTACATGTCACACAAATTTGATTTTATGTTGTTTATATAAATTCATTTGCAAACTGTACAATTTTACATAAATCTTATTTCTAACTAAAAAGTAACGTTAAAAATAGTCCCATAGCTAACATGGAGATATGTGGATGACGATGTCTGCAAATGCAGAGCTATCCAAGATCTTGAACATCTGTATAACTGCCCAATAATACAAGAACCATGTACTTTGGTGGATCTCAAGGCAGCAAATGAAAGAGCTACCAGGGCATTTCTCATCTATACTTTATGAGATTGCCAGACAAGGAAAGTAAGTAAAGTAAACAAGTCCCATAATGGACACTGCTGTCGGGGATAAAGTGTTAGAGTGCATCATTGCATTTAAAACCGTAAATTGTCACATAAACTGTATACCATCTCATAAATCAGATTACAACTTGAGCACTAATGTATAAATCTGAATTTAAGTTCTTCTGACATCAATTAATTAAAACATTACAGTTTTCTGTGAAGCATAGGTCTTACAAGACCCTCGCCTTGGCTTCCCGTGGTCCTCCCTGGAAACGGGCTATTTTCATGGCAGCCTGGCTAACGACGTGAGGGATCAACATGATCCCCGTAATAGTGAGTGACACACAGATGAAGCCAAGCATAGCACAACTGCCTTGAGGACACCGGTCCACCTTCATCAGTACAATAGGAATGTGAGGAAAGCTTCAACAAACCGAGACTTAACGTCATTTTCAGGGCGCGCAAAAGAGTAAATCTACTTATTGTTGGCATTCAACAACAACAAATACACACCTAGTCATCCTGTCATGTGCAGTCCATTCCAGCTCTTTCTCCATGTTTTCATGATCTCTTTTATGTCTGAATTAAACTTTCTTTTTTGTGTGTACCCTGTTTCCTCTATCTCTCTGAGTCATGTCATTAGCTCTCTTGACAAAGGACTTTCTTCTGTTTTGGATGCTTCAGATGTATTTTGGCTTGTAGTAACCTATTTATATCTTTTGAAAACTGGCTCAGCAACAATGTTATGTTTGGTAAATTGAATGTTTTTTACCATGTCAAGCGTCATTACGGATTGGAAAGAACGGTCATGGAGGGGATGGTACCTGGAAGGCAATGCAGAGGTCAACCAAGGTGAATGTGGATACAAGATATCAAGGATACTATAAACATGGAGCAGGTGGGAAGATTGACTGCAGATTGAGATTCATATCGGCTGGCTGTGATAAGAGCGACATTCTACAAAGGACATGCTACATGATGATGATGATCTAATAGGACCCAAGTTTGACACTGTTAACATAACGTAAAGATGATCAACGTGTTTATCAATGTCTATTTAGTGGACATGGTGACACTTGGATGTATCAATATCAGTGTCAGCTGGTAGTGCACCTTGTTTGCCGCTTGAATTCTATTTTCTATCTCTCTGTCCAGTCTGCCATCCTCAGTGAAGACAATTGTCAACGTTCATAAACTCCAATTCTTGCTTTTGAGTTTTGCCGCTGGTCATGCCTGTCAGGTAGGTTTTAGTGCTCTTTGCTTCCGTTTTTGATCTGAATAACACCTAGCAAAGTTGTTCTAACCCTGGATAATAATGACTCAACTCTTTTCACCAGTTACCTGATGCCAATGACCTACTTGGAAGGGATCCATACCATTTCCAACTTGATCATCTCATACATGAAGTTTGACACAGAACAAGATTTTAACAAGTATATCAGCAGGTTGGAGCGATTGCCAGCTAGGGTATGACTTCTAACCTACCACTTTACTCTGTCATACTCGAAATAAACAATACAATATGTATCCCAAATGCTTAGAAAAATTATTATTCTTGTGATTGTTGTTTCTAAAGTGTGTTCAGAATATTGTGCCAGTCTTGAAAATAATATATCTCCTCAATATATATCTATATATATATACACACACGCACGCGCACACACACACATTTATAGCAAAATATGACATTAGTTAATACATGATTAAACTTCTCATGAAGCTTGGATTATAATATTTAATCAAAAAGTAGCTGACACAACACAAACATTAATCATATAATTTTATTTCAACTCACAGCTCTTACTGAAAATTCAAATATTGTGTAGAGATTTTGTCCTGATTGTGATTGTGTTAACAGCAATTGCAGAGCTGACATTTTGGCTTCGAAAACACACATTGTAGGGAGATTGAACATGTTTGAAGGGGACAAATTGAAATTAGTGGATAGATCACCTGTGGAACATAAACGGTGTATAGCAGACATTCCAGACATCTAAATCATTTTCATATGAGTTCTTTGAGCAGGATCATGTGACAGGACAAAATACTCAACTCAGAAATTCTTTACAGGTCAAACTTGTTCAGCTTCCACACACTATTACGAAAAGACCCAGATATGATGTGTGGGACATGTTGTTTGCATGCCTGATGAGCGTCTCCCCAGACAGCTGCTATACAGGAGACTCATTAAAAATGTCTCTGAAAAGCCTCAACATTGGGGTCATCCCCTTGGAGATGCGTGCAATTATCTGTTCTGCCTGATCTGCTAGCATCACACATAGTACTCAGATTACAGAGCAGAACATCATAGCTGAGACTCTGAGAAAGTAAGTCACCCAAAAGAACAGAATGCGCGATGATCTCACAGCCGATTCCTCAGATGTGTATCCCAAGTGCAGCAGAGTCTGCCATGCCGGGATTGAATTTTACAATCAGATGAGATCACATCATAGCATAAACCTACCTTAGACTTTTGGGCTTCAACTACCCAGAGTATTTCGAGTTTAGGACACCGAGAGTCACGCCTTGCATCTTCTCCTTTTAGTAGCAACAATCCTACCATGAGATGAAAGACCAAGAACTGGACGTTCTGACAGAGGTTATGTTTTGCTCGTTACAAGGTGTGTTCAAATGAAACCAGACCAAACTACAACAAGTGAACATACGTACGATGTGCATGATGACGTCACTTCTGGAGTAAACAGCACATACCAACCATCGAGTTTGCAAAATTGTTTTGTCCTTCGACTCATAGTTTCCTCAACAGACTGTTGAAAACATGGCGGATGTGATATGGATCCGTCCAGAGTTGATCAGCGAGAGATGATTCAGTTTATAACATCTGAAGGATGTCGACCAGTTGACATTCATCGCAGAATGCAGGAAGTGTATGGTGGTAAAAGTGTGTTGAAGATAACAGTGAAAAACTGGACAACGATTTTTAAAGAAGGACATGAGTTAAAGCAACAATATGCGCCTGACCTGGTCTCGGAAGATCTTTCGTTAACTCACATCCTTCTTTAAACATTGTTGTCCAGTTCTTCACTGTTATCATCAACATGTTCACTTGTTGCAGTTTGATGAGGTTTTATTTGAACCCACCTAGTATTTTTGTGGGATTGTACATGGAACCTTTTATGTATACTATCTCTATGTACCATCTGTTTCTATTTTTGTCATCTCCTGTGAACTTGCTATTTACTTGAATTTAAATGTAATTTTAATGGATTCTTTATTGTTGATATTCATCCATATGCTAATTGATCTCTTTAATCTTGTAGATGTGTTTTCAGTATTTCAATAAAATATCATACTTTAGTTATGTTACAAGATATGTATATCTTGCCCAAATCATTTCAGCTGATGGCAAATGCAAAAGTTACGTAAAGTAACCCAAAGCATTACTACCGTAGGTGTGTGAGCGATCTCACATTTCAAAGGCTCGGCTATATGAGGGTGGTAGCCATCTCCTTTCCCTCGCCGCTTTTACTTCCTGAACTGAACTGGTACCCATTATTAGTCTGGGTTGACACAGGACCCGTTGTGGTCTGAAAAAACATTTTCACCTCAACTGGGGAATGAACCCAGGACCACTCAGATGTGAAGCCAGCTCACTAAGGACTGCGCTACGCGACTCCCATTTGGAAAAGAGAGGTCATTAAAAGAATTTCAATTGCGAAAAATACCTTTAACAGCATGAGAGATACACGTCTGTCAAAGCAGATATCTGAGATCTTAAAAATGAGAATCACAAAATGCCATGTGCATTCAGTTTTATTCTTATGGAGTAGACACCTGGACCCTGACAAAGAAAAGGGAGAAGCATATTGAGGCCTTTGAAATGTGGGTATTCCGAAGACTTGGACGAGTTTCTTGGAAAGATAGGAAAACCAATAATGAGGTTCCGGAACAACTCCAGGTGGAACAGACACTTCTGAAGGAAATAATAATTGGAAAAATAAAATATTTTGGTCATGTCAAGCACCATGACTGTCTGCTAAAGTTTATTTTGGAGGGAAGAGTAAATGGAGGCAAGAGAGCCAATGGGTGACAGAGGTACAGATGGACAGACAACACCAGAATGTAGCTGGGACACAGTTTGACTGCATGTACCAGCCTGGTGCGAGACAGAGACAAATGGCGATCCATTACCATCAACCTCTATTGTTCAGACGATACTTGATGATGATGATGAGCTATGTTAGATATTACATATTTAAAATGTAATTTTATTACATATATTTATATTTGTCTTTCCAAAAATCCCAGTGTTTGTTTAAATATATCTTTCAAAATTTATTGTTGAAATTATTAATATGTTATGCTGTCCATGACCTTTTCTTCCTTTTCCATCTTATTTGGCATCTATTTTACATTTTTCGCATTAAATCCAGTACAACAATTGTTATATTTATCTGTTGATAGATACAACAAATGATACCTATCTTGTGCAGAGGTATACAAGAGGGTGTGGTGCCATTCTCTGGATCAGTGGTAAGGACAAAATCAGTTGAAGATATAAAGATCAAACAGCTATTATTTCATAAGATTACATGAATAAGCTTTGAGTTTGGTCATTTATTCTTCTCTGGTGAATCGTTGATTTATTTTTGTTGAAGTAAAATACATCATGCCAGATTTTACTGTTGGACTGTGATATCAGCGCCTTTTAGGCCAACATATCTCTTTCAAAAAACTTTTAAATTCAGAATAGCTCTAAAATTTTGACTAACTAGCCTACCTGCAAAGTTGCAGGTAGTTTGACATTTCTGCTTGTAAATGAATTACTACCATTTACTTTTGGGCTTTAACTACCCAAATCATTCTGTGATTAGGGCACCAAAAGAGAGTCACACCTTGTCCCTTCTCCTTTAAGTAGGAACAATCGTGCCATGAGAAGATAAAGAGTTGGACTTGTGCTGACAGAGGTTATGTTTTGCATGTGTCTTGGTAGCATTTAGAATTGAGGGCCTGTCCTTTATTTCCAGTTCTGGCTGGGTCACAATGCTGGACCAGCTTTGAGATTTGTGGTTGGAAGAATGTGGAAATATATGTGGACTAATAAAAATGTATCTGAACAAGCTGGAAAAAAAATAGCCTATCCATTTATTTCAAAACCTAATCTCTTTTGAAATAATTCCCTTCTGGGCTCAAATTTCTCCCAGCAATACTCCACTGCTGGAAACATTTCTGCAAGTTATTTTGGTGAATTTCCATCAGTTGCTTCGTTACATTTGTCTTAATTTCTTCTTTGTCCTGAGTCACACTATGAGCCAGAAGTTGTATGGAGCCATGTTGAGAGAGTAGGGGAAGTGCTGAACCTGTCCAATGCCTGGAAATAATCCTGAATGAGTTGCAGTGCGTTGACCCAAGGTTCCGTCACAACAATGCTTTAGCCTATATATAAATAGAGATTGATAAAAAATGTGTAATGTAAAAAGTTAAATGCAGACACTACGTAACACTGGTGATGTGTTCCTAAGAGTTGGAGGGCTATGTTGTTGTTGCTGATTAACTAGGTCTGCTTAGCTATTCTCTTTTTTGCATCAATACCAAGTTGAAGAATTTACAGATGTTTTGTAGCTGGTGAGTGGAGTCGTATAAAGTGTTAGTGATTATTGAGATTTCAGGCAATAACGTTTCTCTTTCTGTGGCAAGTTCAGAGGGAGTGAGCAGCACATGTTGCACTGTCTCGTATTGGTGGGTGCAGTTGCGACAGTTATATTTGTGTGCAGAATCTAAATTGGCTATGTATTTGTTAAGCCGATGTGTTCTGTGTTGGAAGAATATACTCTGTTCCTAATCTTGCAGTTTATTGATGTTGTTATTTTTGTTTGGATGTGTCATTTATTTAGTACACCTTCCCTTACTGTTATAATACTTACACCTGTCCTTACACCTTACTGTTAGAGTGGCTGGCTATTGCTTCCAAGGTGGTTGTCTTTAGTATTATTGGGTTAATGTCTCTTGTTCTTGTACTTCCCAAAAGTAGGGTTCTCACTTAACTTTTTAATGTCTTTATACTGGTTTAGACAACTCTGCAGAGTTTATATACAGCCAGTTTTTTCTACATTTCCTTGATCTAAAAACTATGTGCAGCCAATCTATTCTTGAATGCATTAATTGACCCTGTACCCACTATTTCATGTCTTTTCCACAATGTCTCTGCATTCTTGTGTCCTCTTATTCTCTGTATTCTGTCATCCAAGACTTTTTTTCACTGGGTCCTCATGATGTAGGTTGTAACCCAGCCAGACCAGTCACTGTCTTTGTATCTTTTGTAGCAGCTTTATTGCCTTGCCCACTTCTGCAAACACCTTTCATTTGATTTTTTCTCTGTCCGGCTCACGTTATTCATCTTTCAGTAACACCACATATCAAAAGTCTCCAAGTATCTCTTTCCATGTTTCAGAACTGTACAATACTACAAACTTGACACATGTGGCCAGGATTCTTTTCTTTAGTGGCATAATAATGTAACCTAAATGCCTTCCTAACCAACACAATTCTAGTTCTTATTTCTCTTTAGCATCATGCATCTTCTGTTGTGTTATTTGATTCAGCTATTAGAAATGGTACATTTGCTTTATTTTTGTTCCCTTTGTTGGTAACTTTTACTTGCATTGGTTCTTTGGTTATTATCATTGTCTTGACCTTTTCTATATTTATTATCATGTTGTAGGCTCTTGCTGTTTCGCTGATTTTATTGAGCTATGTTTGTAGATCATTCTCTGTCTCCATCAGTGTTTATACTGGAGCTGAGATGGGCTGACCATGTAGTACACATGTCAGATCAACATCTACCAAAAGACTTACTCTATGGTGAACTCCAAACTGACAAGAGAACAAGCGATGGGCAGCAGAAAAGTTAGAAGAACACTCTTAAGAGATCACTGATCCAGTACGGTATTAACCATGATGACTGGGAAAGAACCACCACCAATCGTACAGACTGCCGCAGCACTATTGCAGAGGCTGTTCAGAAACATGAGGCATCAAGAAAAAATTAGGCTATCTAGAGACGATCACACTGCAAGTCTGCTCACATCAACCCTTCTTTACCTCGATGTAAGAGGATGTCTTATTTCCCTGTACTTGGTGCAACAAACAATTCAAGGCTCAGATTGTCTTATTTAGCCATTTTCAAACTCATGCAAGGGATCAAGATGCTGAGCAGCGCATGAGCTGCAATGGTCAGTGACCCATAGCTGACTGCTAGCGTCAGGGCCAGCAAACCATAGCTGCCAAGACCCTTCTACACCTCCACGCGGTGATCCTGGATAACAGGCTGCAGTAAGGCAGACTGGCTAAGGAGAAGGGATCGAAGAGGGAATGCTAACCCTGTACTCAAAAAATGCTTGCTGAAGTCGGATGTGTTGGACCGAAAGGTGCAAATATCGCAGCCAAGCTGTAAACTACAACACAGCGCATTCCGTTCTCTGGACTACATTCTGCTACTTACCCTTTCAGGGTTTGTTAGCGGGAGATTGAGAACGAACGAAGAAGAAGAAGAAGAAGAAACTCATGCAAACAGTGAATGCTGACAAAATGGTCCTCATCGATAACGATGGATGAGCAATAACAACTGGAGGGAATGAAAATGACAAGTGTATGTCTGTTAACTTTCAAAACACAAATAATCTAGTAAGAAAACACACTAATCTACAGCATTATGTCCTTTAATAGAATGTGATACCCACAAAATTAATTCTGTTTTGCAGTATGTGATACCACAGCAGATTGAGACAATACTTTCAACTTCTGTTGAAGATCTTGGTTTAATGAAGCCATTTAAAGATGCTTATCCAGAGCTTCTTGATATTAAACTGTAAGAATTGCATTTGGTATGATAGAGATAGAAAGCATTGTATAGATACGTTGTTTATGTAATCTTTAGTGAATGCAATAGGTTGTCATTTGTCTACATATGTTGCAATGTTTATGGTTAGGGGTTTTGCTTCTTCTTTCTTTGGCTAGTCTATCTTCTCCCTTTGGAATGAAAGTGGCTAGGCTTGAATTCGTTCGTTCTCAATCTCCCGCTACCAAACCCTGAAAGGGATTAAGTAGCAGAATGTAGTCCAGAGAGCGGAATGCGTTGTATCGTAGTTTACAGTTTGACTGCAATATTTGCACCTTTTGGTCCAACACATCCGACTTCAGCAAGCATTTTTTGAGTACCGGGTTAGCATTCCCTCTTCGATCCCTTCTCCTTAGCCAGTCTGCTCTGTTGCAGCCTGTTATCCAGGATCATCGCATGGAGTTGTAGAAGGGTCTTGGCAGCTCTGGTTCACTGGCCCTGACGCTAGCAGTCAGCTATGGGTCGCTGACCACTGCAGCTCATGCGCTGCTCAGCATCTTGATACCAAAGAATGACAGTAAAATGTACTGATCAAGACCCTATCTTATGTTCCCATTTATACAGCAGCTAGGCCAGTGAGGTGGATATCAGTATAGCTAGAAGGCCCCCCAGTCCCTCTCAAGTACATCTTAGGATATAAGAAGAGCCAAAGAAATGTCAAGAGTTCATTCAACTCAGCACAAAGCAGACACTACATTAATTTAAGTAAAACAGCAATATCCATCGTTTGAATTGACCAATCAAATCATGTTAACTCCCTGTGAAACATAGGCCTTTAACATATACATATCAGGTCATTCTGCTCTGAGTCATCCACTCCAGCTATGCACACATCTTTCCTGTTTTCTTTATGTTTCTTGCAAATTCTCTTCTCTTCATAAGTGTTTAAGTCTATCTCTACCTCTTTTGCCTTGAACAGGTTTATTATATTATTTATTTTGATTGTGTTTTGAACCCTTCATGTTGGGACAATGAGGCTAATGTCTGGTCAGGCAAAACACACTGATCAAACAGGGTCAGGAGAAAGATACTGGCCAAGACTCTCACCTGACCTCCTCATTGGTTGTCCTAGAAACGGGCTGTTGTCGATGACAACAGTCTGGCTAACAAGGTGAGGTTCGATGTGGTCCCCATAGTAGGTTGTTTTGTTTTTTTGCGTTCGCCTTATTTCTCTAATCCCCAAGGCGGTGTGCGTTGCACTGTGGTTTTATTTTGCGCCTGTCGGCCCAGTGCATCCGACTTCAGCATGCATTTTATGTAAGGGTCTGCTTTCTCCTGCATTTTCTAAGAGTTTGCTATCCCGGGGTAACGGCTGGTGCTGTGATGGGGATCGAACCCAGCACCTTCGGGTTGTGAGCCGTGCCACTTAACCATTAGGCCACGCCGTCCCAACTGATCAGACAGTAGTGAGCGACACACAGATGAAACCAAGCATTGCACAACCACCTGGAGGACCCTGGTCCACTTCATCAGTACGCTCGGGATGTCAGGAAAGCTACTACATTCTGCCACAAGTTCTATTCTCTTTAGGGCACACAAAAAAGTTACCAAACCATTGTAGGCATTAGCAACCAACCAACCAACCAACCAACCCTTCATACTATTTATAATAATTAGTCTTAGTAATTTACTGTAAACATTTGTTGTCATGTTTACTCAATAGATATCTTGTAGAGCGATTAGTGTTCATATACTTTTCATAACTTAACCTCTTCAAACAGTAGTACATAGGAATCCATACTAAATTTCTGAAAGTTTGTATATATATTTGTCTGAAGAAGCCATATCGAGCTGAAATTTTAATTGAACATTCTATTGCCATTTTCTAGATCAACGCAACTTATTTCAAGATGCCATTCCCTTCATGAGATGTGGACAAATGATCTATACACATATATTTATATATATATATTTGTCAGAAAGCAGCATAATTCATGAACCAAACGACAAATCAAACTAAAATTATTTCCAGTGATCTAAACAAAAGACTGAAAAGATGGGCGAGGAGTAGGTGGGCTGTGGGAAGAGATGGATGAGGGCAGGTTTAGAGGGGGAAGAGATTGACGGAGTAATGGATGTGTTGAAAAAGTTGTTATTTCCCTGGTGAAGCTGGGTACTAAAACTAGTATATATTTATGTTGTTCTTCACTCCTTTATCCTTTTTTCTCAAGTACCCACATCTTTTTCCATTATAAACCTGGTGATCTATCTTAAGTTTCTCTTGTCACCAAACAGTTAGAGGCGGCCATACTGCCACTCTGCTCGCCTCAGACTTGAAGAACTTTTAAAGTCAAAACTAATAGGTGTTCTTTTTTGAGATTTTTTTTAGGGAATGGGGGGGGGGGGGGGGGGGGAGATCAGGCTGAATACCTCCACTCTTTTTATAACATGCCTAACCGAAATAGGTACACTCTTCTGTACTATGCTCATCATTTCAGACTAATTCCAAAAGTAGTTCATTGACACAAAAGTTCACACATATATCTGTAATTACCATAAAAGACTTGATTTACTTAGCATAATCCACTTGGTTTCCCTTAAAACCGAACGCTGCAACAGATACTCTTCTCCAATTCTATTTTTTAAATCATCTTCTTGAGCTCTGACCATGAGCAATAGTCACTCTCCACCAAATTCTATTTTGGGACCATCTTCTTCCTCCAGGCACTAAGAATGTTCACCAGATTAGATGAGCATACGCCAAATCAGATTGTATTCTTTACAGATTGCAGATCACTACTGGAAGCAGTACAAAACACCAGAGTTGAACAAATGCTGCAGGAAATGCAGATCAGAGGTCAACAAAATCCAAGAACCTCAACAGCTGCTCTTCAGTGGCTATCATCCCATTGTGGAATCACAGGGAATGAGAGAGCTGATGCCCTGTCCAAGGCAGGTGGCAAGATGGAGCAACTTATCCACGCAGGCAGTAGCTTACTGAAAGACAAAAAGTATTGTACAGAATCAGTACAACTCAAAATGGAAGAAAGACATGGCAGTGAGCAATAGACATGCCCCATTCCACCAGTTCCACAGACACCAACAAACTACCATATTTAATCTGAGAACAGATCACTGCAGACTATTGGGTCATCAACATCGGCTCAAGATATCAGACACAAGTGAATTCCCATGTGGAACCGGAGTCCAGACCCCTGAACACATCCTACAGGACTGCCCAATTCACAGAGATCTACAATGCCAAACCTGGCCAGAGGGATTTGAGGTGATGCAGAAGCTGTGTGGCTGCCGCCCAAATCTGGAGAGGACTGTGGACTACAGACCTAGCTGGCCAAAAATCCTGAACGAAAAAGTAGAAGTACCATCTTAATGAGCTCCATCCTTGAGACTCTATCTGCTCTGGTCACATCTTTCATTGTTCTTTGGCAGAATTTTGTTGGTCTCTCTACTTTTAAAATTTTCCCTGCAGGTTCAATTCAGCCGGTGTCTGGCTTTGTCCTTTGAATCGTCTCGAATCTATAGAACCTAGACTTCTACTTGAAATTGCCATACCTGAAATGCATGTATTATTTGTGTCTAGTAAACCAGCTTTTTGCAATAGATGTTATTTTGTCTGAATAACACATTGTATCATGAAAAAAAGAAATATATCTTGTTTGTTTGTACAGATGAATCATGTGCTTTTCTTCTGACTTTCACAAAAATGTTAACTTTTATAATAAAAACTTTCAGGGATGAGTTGAAAATCAAGGCAACAGAGTTAATCAAATCTGGTGTTTTTCCTGCACTTGCTGCTCTGAAGAAGTACTTAGAAAAGGTATGACCTGTCTGAGTGATTCAATAAGCATTTTAATGATATTTTCCATTGGCTGGCCAAGTGTTCTGGATGTTCGGTTTTCCCACCACAAAGACATGCTTTCAAAACCTCATTACACCATAGATTTTTTGTTTTGTTTTTGTTTGAATATAATATAAAAATCTAGCCTTTACAGTGCATTATGACTGCAAGGGCAAGTGACTTTTATTCTTCAGCCCTACAAATCCTCTCAGTGGCCAGCAATGAGAATAGATGGCGTAATGATAGTTTTTTCTTTGTGTTTTTTCTTTTTTGTCTGCTTGTCTTGGACTAAAAAAAGTGTTCAACTGCTGACCAAGTACAATATTTGTACAATCCCAAAAATAAACACCCCACTCATGAATTACCAAGGAAAAAAAAGTCAACTGACCCCAACAAATTAAAAATTTTGGAACAATGATTTAAGATCAGTACTCTGTCAACTATGCCAGCAGTCCACACCCAAAAGAGTCGTGGTGCAGTGGGTTCCATTGCGCTATATCATTCAAGGCAAAGAGGAGGCAGACAGACTGACAAAAGAAGGTGGAAGGCTACCACAACCAGATTTTAGTGTAAACTACAAAGAGTCCAAAAGGTTTATTAAATCCAGATACGGGATCAAGACGCTGAGCAGCGCATGAGCTGTAGTGGTCAGTGACCCATAGCTGACTCCTAGCGTCAGGGCCAGCGAACCAGAGCTGCCAAGACCCTTCTACACCTCCACGCGGTGATCCTGGATAACAGGCTGCAGCAGGACAGACTGGCTAAGGAGAAGGGATCGAAGAGGGAATGCTAACCCGGTACTCAAAAAATGCTTGCTGAAGTCGGATGTGTTGGACCGAAAGGTGCAGATATCGCAGTCAAGCTGTAAACTATGACACAACGCATTCCGTTCTCTGGACTACATTCTGCTACTTGGGCCTTTCGGGGTTTGGTAGCGGGAGATTGAGAACGAACGAAGAAGAAGAAGAAAAATAAGAAGAAGAAGAAGAAGAAGATCCAGATACATGGACAAATGGGAAACAGCGTACTGGCTACACAAGAAATGATGCTTATTACCAGTTGAACAGAAGACAGCAGGTGGTGGTATTCAGACTCCGCACAGGCCACGACTGAGGTACTATCTATTCAATACACTGAAGATAGGTGCTACAGACGAATGCACCTGTAGTACAGGAAAAATTACCCCTGAATATTTGCTGCAAAATTTCCCGACATACGAGGACCAGAGAAAGCACATGTCACTTTCACCAGTGGCAACACTAGACAAGCTCTATGGCAGTGTCGACAGCCTCAGGATGACCTCTGCTTTCTTCAAATAAATTCAAGTTGACATCTGGCAGCGTACAAAGAAGTAGAAGAAGAAGAAGAAGAGGAAGAAGAAGAAGAAGAAGAAGAAGAAGTAAACTCTTGGAACCATACAGTCCTAGCTCAGAGACTGAATCAATGCTTACATATATGGCTTAGTCTTTAAGGTTATCATAAAATGCAGGATATAACTCCTAAATAATGCTTCTAGAAAAAGCAATAAAGCAACTATTCAAACCTTGTGGATCATTCTGCTCAAAGTTTAATGCAGAGATCCAAACAATATTAGAAACTATTTCTATTATAATTTCAAAATACAAGAACAGGACAACACTCCAAACAAACTTAATCATCTTCACATATTCCCTATCCACCCTCCAAGCACTTGAAAACTGGATCCCAGTATCCAAGAAAACCCTAACAGATATTCATAAATCTATAATGGAACTTGAAATCCTATAAAATCAGTACCACTCTACACTGGATACCAGGCCACAAATGCATATGAAGCAATACAAGTACAAATAAACTGGTAAAAGAAGGAAAAATAAGCCACAACTCAACATTCTCACTAACTGAATAACTACTAGAAACATAATCTAAAAGCAACTGCAGACAACAATGGATGAAGCAATGGACTACAGGTGTGGCTGTGAGATCTCAGTATACAGACATGTCTCAACCCAATGGATGAACCAATGGACTACATGTGTGGCTGCAAGAACTCAGTATACAGACATGTCTCAACCCAATCACATAGACAGAATCATCAGTTTGAGCGGAAGAGACCAGAGTACAATTTTGCAGACAAGACATATGCTGTTGAACATGCACCACACTGCAACCACCATGATGATGAACAAAAGGAAATAGAAAACACCATCTTCTTGATTGTCCATCTGTGCCAGAATGAGAGAAGCAACTACTTAAACCCCCCCACCCCCTCACCCCCACACACACACACACACACGGACACATCACCACCACCATCACCGCCACCACACCACTCTCTGTCTCTTCCTCTGAAATCTGAACATTTGAAGTTCTTGCATTTATTATGTTTGAAAGGGAACAGCAGCATGGCAAAGCTGTTAGAGACAAGACTCACGACCCAAACTTACCAGGTTCAGATTCTCTTAACAGCGCGGTCAAACCTCTATGGGAATTAATCCTATTTCTAAAATGTGTGCTGAAGGCGGATGCTCTTGGCCACAAGGGAACAAAACATAGTACAATGTAAACAAAGTTGAATGAAATAAAAAAGGAAATATATATATATATATAAATAATAATAATAGTTGTCCACAGTTTTTCGATGAGGACCGCCGACATCATCCTTGTCACATATATATATATATATATATAAATATATAAATATATAAATGCTTGCAATTCTTTCAGAAAACAATATTTTAAAGTGCAATTTTGACCAATAAAGATGTTTATCAAAGGCTAGACAAACAAAAATAGCTTAAAAGTAACAAGTTAACTAAATTAAATAGATATGAAAAGTGGTCAATATGGAAAAATTACGATTGTGGCAAATGTGACATGAAGATGAACACAGGCAAGACAGAGACTGTGTTGATTTCATATGAACAATTGCAGAGAAGTTTCCACATGAGTGACATTATTATCAAGCAAGTATGGGAGTTCAAATATCTAGATAGTATGTTCACTGAAGACAACAGAGTAGACAGAGCGATTGCACATAGAACTCAGAAGGTGAACAGTGTCCATTATAAAATTGCAGTGATTTTGAAACAACCTAGAGTGCTTCTTTAGACTAGGGGGAGGGTTGATAGATGCACTTTTTATTCCTACATTATGTTACCGATGTCAATCTTGGTCCTTACTGGCAACCCATAAGAGTAAGATCCAGAGCTGTGAGATGCGCTGTGTCAGAAGTGCAGCTGCAGGGACAGTCCGTGACTGAATCCGCTGCACCACACTGGGGCGGACAGTGGGGACAAACCCAGTTGGTGCCTACATTGACTCTCAGCAGGTCAAGTGGTTGGTCATTTGGTCGGAGTGCATTGTGACCAGCCTGCATTGGGAGTATGTCATATGCAGGTCTCAGGTCCACGAGCGAGAGTTGGACCATGACGTTGATGGATCGAGGGTGTGTCTGACCCTCTCAGAAAGTTGGACCTAGCGACTGCACATGCTTCCCACTTGGCAATAGCAAGAAACCTTCTCATCCCACCCCTCTGCAATGTCGCATGACAAGAGAAGTAGGACAAAAGAAGAAGAAGATAGAAAAATGTAAAAACAAAAAAAATACATCATTAAAATACAAGTCCTGTGAAAAAGAACATGTATTCTCTCTCTCATGTAGCATGTCCTTTGTAGAACGTCGCTCTCATCACAGTCTGTCTGAAAGAAACTCGTTCCCTTGCCAAAACTCCAGCTTCCACCACTGTCATACTCAGGCACTCCTGGATATCTTGGTGCCATCGTCTTCTTGGTCTACCCCTTCCTCTTTTGCCTGGCACCATACCTTCCATCACCGTCCTCTCAAGACCGTTGTGTCGCTTGATGTGACCAAAGTATTTGCATTTTCTAGCCAAAATGGAATTGATAAACCAGTTCTCCTCTATGCTCAGCTCTTGCCGAATGTCTACATTTGTTCTTTTCTCTGTCCAGGGTATTCTGAGGATCTTTCTGTAACATTTTGACTCGAAGGATTCGATTCTTTGTCTAGAAGTTTTGGTAATCGTCCATGCTTCACAGCCATTAGCTGCCACAGGAAAAACACAGGCTCTCAAGACTTTTACTTTTATCATTTTGTTGGTGCCCTGCCATAATTTCTTCAGGCTGTTCAGTCTCTGCATTGCCATAGCTAGTCTTCTTCTGATTTCTTTCGAGCAGTCACCATTTTTGTCGATTCTGGAGCCCAGATATTCAAAATGTGTAACCTGATCTATTTCCTCACCACCCACTGTAAATGTATGCTGACATTGTGTTTTATCGGTGGTCATTATCTTTGTTTTGTTTATGTTTATGAACAGATTTTGAATTCTCAGACAATCAATATACCAACAGTTGTGCTAATCTACTAATTACATATTTGTAACATTTTTGCATATGCAGGAGTACTTCAACCATCTTCGACCTAATGAAAGCATTAACACCATAACAGGTGACACAGAATGGTACCAGCAGGCCTTGAAATTCTACATCACTTGCAATATGACCCCACAGGAAGTTCATGATAGAGGCCTGCAAGAGGTTGCTCGTATTCGAGCTCAGATCCTGAAGTTGGCAGCAGAAGAAAATCTAGGTCAGACTTTTTCTGACATCTCAGCATCTGTCAACCGGAAGTTTGAGGGGTTTTTCCTCTCAAAGGTATTTATATTGAATTATTTTGACATGTTGGGGAAGGAAAGGGGTAGGCGAGGAGGGGAGGGGGGCATAGCTCACATTCACACCCCAAACTTACTGGTTCAGTTTTTAGGAACAGCAAGGTCATGCCACTATGTAAAGTAAATCTACTGCAAAAATACATGCTGATGTCAGACACACTGGGCCATTTAGCGCAAAACACTGTATGATGCATATCGTCTTAAACAAGAAAGCAAAATATATTTATATGTTTATATTCATTTGTTTAATCCACAAGAAAGTTCCTTGTCCTGCATTAGTTTGACTAAATTACAAACATAAGCTTATAGGAGAGACTAGGACAAAGTCAAATGTAACAGGGAATCTTAGAAAGAAAGTGGAATTGGATCAGCAACACACTATGAATGTTGCTAGCTAGTATCACTAGACAATCTCTATTGTGGAACCCCCAGAGCAAAAGATTGCCAAAGAATACATGGAGAAGAGACCTGCTACAATAGAAATGAGGAAAAGCTGGAAAGAACTGGAGTAAATTTCACATAGCAGGACTGCTTGGAGAGGACTAGATGATGGTCTGTGTACTCTAAGATGATAAAGTCGAAGACGGTTTCATTTATTTGGTAGTGTACTGTTGTTCTAATAGTAGATGTGTTGACAAACAGCAGACTTAAATGTTTTAACGCTGATTATCTCGTCTGTAATACTTTGTCATCTTTATGTCATATGACATTTGGTGCAAATGGATTACCAGCAACGATTGGCTAGTTATTCAGTTGTCATTGATGAAATATTTGTTACTTGTAGCTTTGGTTTGTGCATGTCATCTAAATTTGGCTGGATTACCTCCTGTGGGTTTTAAGCAACTTGGATTATTCATTATGTGTCTGTCACAATGTGGGTGGTGAACTGAAATGCTAGTCCAACCAGGCATAACATACTGACCAGGACGTCGTGTCAGGGTCAATACACTGACCAAGACCACAATCTATCTTCCAAGTAGCGTTCCCTGGAAATGGGCTATTTTCAAGGCAGCCTGGCTGATGTGATGTAGATTGATGTGATCCTCGCAGTAGTGAGCACCACACAGATGAAGCCAAGCATAGCACAGCCACCTGGAGGACCATGGTTCACCTTCATCAGCATGTTCAGGATGTGAGAAAAGCTACTAGAGCCCGCCACTTAACATCCTTTTCAGGGTGCACAAAAGAGTAGACTCACTCATTGCGGGCATGTGGGTGGCTTTGGCTTATGTGTGTATATCTGAAACATTATTTGGTACTTCCAGTTTCCTGTGCCATTTGTTATGAATGACCATAGAGATTTAGTTCTGGTCATCCTGCATTTCCAATCTATTGGATGTCACACCTTGGCTGTCTTGTGGGATACCTGTTTAGGTGAAAGGCCGGGAGTAAATCCTGAAGAAAAATCTGTATCCTGTGCTATCTCCAGTCATCTTGATAATGTCTTGCCACTAGTCAAAGGCAGCTCAGGATGAGAGAGTGAGGTTGACAAATTGCGCAAATCTTCATCACTTTAATTCAAATCACAGGGCAAGTCATCCGTTTCAGGAGACAGAGCAAATGGAAAAGATTGTCTATACGGTTGAACAGAGAGAGTGGTCTTCATCACATGTGATGGACAAACATAATATCATAGATGTTAACAGAAAGTTAAAATCCTTTTTTTTTACTTAAATGCTAAAATGCACATTCATTGAGCTATTAATTAAATAAAAATAATGAAGAATAAGAATGATAACCAGAGGCAGAGAAAAACAGATAGATATATATCTGATGTAAAGATTGGGGATTGGGTGGCAAGAGAGAGTTCCACATATACTTTCTTACAGAGAGCAAGCACTCACAGCATATACTCACCATTGAGCCAGCGACCTCTTCGATGGTTGGGGCATGTTTACTGCATGGAAGATGAGAGGCTGCCAAAGGATATCCTCTATAGACAGCTAGCCATTGGAACTAGAAGAATTGGCCATCCCACACTATGATTCAAGGATGTATGTGAGAGGGATATGAAGTCCTGCGACCTCCCATTTGAGGGCTGGAAAACATTTGCTCAGGATCGAGCTGTTTGGAGACAGTTCGTTGGAAGGGGCTTAGTGACTGCTGAAGCTCGTAGAAGCTTTCTGGCTGCAGAGAAAAGGGAAAGACTGAAGACATCAAGGAACGGCCAAGCAAGCCAGCCTCCTCCGCATGGTTGTACGATCTATGGCAGGAACTGTCACATGCCTTTACAGCCATGGCAGACAGTGTTGAAATACAGGAGACAGCTGGACAAAACTCACAGGGCGCCACGCACATGGTTCATAGAGACTGATGACTCAAGACACATACAAATGTAAAATATGATAAACTTTGTCAGTCACTCTGATTAATGATAATGAGAAATTGTATCATGGTGGTGTAATGTTATTTTTCAGGAGCATGTGGTAGAATTTGTAAGGAATATATGCTACAATAAAATTAGACCAAAACTGGATCTGTGTGAAGAAACTGTTCACTGGAAGAGTGAGACCAGTTCTCGAGTATGGCATTACGGCATGGGCAACAGCAGCAAAGGCGAACTTCGATAAAATTAGCAAACTTCAAAACCAAGCCATGAGAGTTATAACAGGAGGCATGAAGTCAACGCCAATTGTAGAACTTGAAAAGATTACAAATCTGCAATCCATGACCGATAGAAGAGACTGCAGAGCCCAGCAGCAAGCAGAGAAACTAAGAAGACTGAGAGACCATCCAATGCATCAGAGACTAAATAGATTTGGAAAAGGGAGACTAAAGCGGAGAAATATTGCAGAAATAGCCAAAGCAAAGATGAGCGAAGATCCTATGAACACCATAACAACGCCAAAGTCCATCCCTACTGTACGCAAACCCACCTGGAAGCAGCATAGCATTCTAGAGGTGGTAGAAAATATACCAGGTAATGGAAACAAAAACAGCTAGACTGAAAAAGAAAGAAGAGACATAACCCTGAGGTACATAGCGAAAAGTTACCCAAGCATGGACTGGACCCATGCATACACCGACGGTTCTGCAACAAACACAACACAGAATGGAGGGGGAGGAGTATTCCTGAGCCTAACAAATGGTAGAAAAATATCACTGTCAGTGGCAACAGGAAAATTCTCAAGCAATTTCAGAGCGGAGGCAGAGGCATTGAAAGCTGCAGTAGAAGCAATGCTGACAGGCAAAAGCAAAGAAAGCCAGATAGTCCTGTTTACAGATGCCCTGTCCGTGGTTACAGCACTAAAAAGCCAGAAAAATACAGAACTTAATGATTTAAGAGCAGTACTCTGTCAACTATGCCAGCAGTCCACACCAAAAAGAGTAGTGGTACAGTGGGTTCCATCCCACTGTAACATTCAAGGCAACGAGGAGGCAGACAGACTGGCAAAAGAAGGTGCAAGGTTACCACAACCAGATTCTAGTGTGACCTACGAAGAGTCCAAAAGGTTTATTAGGGCCAGATACATAGCCAAATGGGAAACAGAGCATACTGGCTACACAAAAAACATTGCCTATTACCAGTTGAACAGAAGAGAGCAGTTCATGGTCTTCAGACTCCGCACAGGCCACAACAGACTGAGGTACCATCTATTCAATAAACTGAAGATAGGTGGTACTGATGAATGGACCTGTGGTACAGGGAAAATGACAGCTGAACATCTGCTGCAAAATATGCCCGACATACGAAGACCAGAGAAAGCACATGTGCCCATCACCAGTGCCAACACTAGACAAGCTCTAAGGCAGTGTCGACAGCCTCAGGATGACTGCTGCTTTCTTCGAACAAATTCAAGTTGATGTCTGACAGCGTAAGAAGAAGAAGAAGAAGAAATACAGGAGACAGAGCTGGACAAAACTCACAGGGCGCCACGCACATGGTCCATAGAGACTGATGACTCAAGACACATACAAATATAGAAATATGAAAAACTTTGTCAGTCACTCTGATTAATGATAATGAGAAATTGTATCATGGTGTATCATAATGTTCTTTTTCAGGAGCATGTGGTAGAATTTGTAAGGAATATATGCTACAATAAAATTAGACCAAAACTGGATCTGTGTTTCAAAAATCTGCCTCAGTCACCAATGAAGTGAGTCTTGAGAAAATACAATTTATTCTGGTTACCTGTGAACAGTTATCATAATTGATTCATCCTGTTTTATTTTGCATTTGTTTCAGCTAAAAAAATATGTATACATTTTTTAGGAGCATATTATGAGAGTAACTCTAAAAATACCCATGATCGATCACAGAAATAGAAAAATTACTGTAATGATGGTTTAAAATACCAGGAGAGAATATAGCACAGGATGATAGCAAGCAGAATTTTTATTTAAAAAAAGAGTTGGTGAAAGATTCTGGTGTATGACATAACAATTGGTCGTCAATAAGACTGATAAACAGTAACTTGTTAACTTAACTTAACTTAACGTCTTTATACTGGTTTAGAAGACTCTGCAGAGTCTGTAATACAACCAGTTTAATTTACATTATCTTGCTCTAAAAGCTATGTGCATCCAATCTATTCTTAAATGCATAAAGTGTCACTGCCTCCACTACCTCCTGTGGCAATGCATTCCACGCATTCACCACTCTCTGACTAAAAAAATATTTCCTAATATCTAATCTGGACCTTTCTTTAGTTAATTGGTAGCTATGCCCTTTTGTTCTTGTAGGTTGACGTATTTTGAAAAACTTGTTATAGTCTAATTTATCCATTCCTTTGATTATCTTATAAACCTGTAACAAGTCACCTCGAATTCTTCTCTTTTCTAGACACTATAGGCCAATTTTTCTGAGTCTTTCCTTATAACTTCTGGAATCCCACTATCAGCTTTTTTTTTATATCTAAGATCAACAATGATCTATGCAAGTCGACATGGCACATGAAGAATAGGAAAAATTTACTCTGCTAATTTGGGGTATTCGGTACTTCACACGTTTTCTGTATTCTAAACTGATATTATTAGAAATTTGTTAATTTAATATTTTTGATCATCAATATCATACTTTGTGAGGATAATATGTTCATCAATATCATACATTGTTAGGATAAAATGTTCATCAATATCATACATTGTTAGCATAAAATGCTCATCAATATCATACATTGTTAGCATAAAATGCTCATCAATATCATACATTGTTAGGATAAAATGCTCATCAATATCATAAATTGTTAGGATAAAATTGCTCATCAATATCATACATTGTTAGGATAAAATGTTCATCAATATCATACATTGTTAGGATAAAATTGCTCATCAATATCATACATTGTTAGGAGAAAATGCTCAACAATATCATACATTGTTAGGAGAAAATTGAACTTCAAAGACAAATGGCATAGAGAGCACCCAGAATCTGATATAGCAGACGTATACTATTACTTGCCAAGAAGAGATCAAGTGACACTATTCAAAATGCAAACATGCCACTACAGATTGTTCAACAAATTAAGAATTGGACACACAGACATGTGCCAATGTGGGGAGATCAAGCAATCAGTTGAACATGCTCTACAAGTCTGCTGGCTCCATGAGAGGAGCAGAGTGATTATACCACCCATCCTAGTCCTTTCATCAGATAAACAATAGTGACAAAAAAGTCTGAAAAGGACTGTCAGGTTTAGGAAGAAAATATATGGGATTATTTGAGAGTGAATAACAAAGAAGAAAAATATGAATATATTGTTATACTATTTATTTGTTTGGACATTGTTTTATTCAATCTTGCAACCCATTGTCTGGTTCAGTGCACTTAATTGTTAAATGATGTGGATGTTGTGACAAGTAATCATTGATAAAATCATTTTAAGAATGATTTATTTATTGATATTACATTGAATGTTATTTTAGAAAAAAGTAAAGTTAAAATTATGCTAGAAGTCAATCCAGATGTTTTACATTCATCTTTATTTTAATTTTTTTTTTATTGCATGTTGTACGTCCATCATTACATAGAAGTTATTTAACTCATTCACTTCGCGGGCCGATACATTGGCTCCCGAATTCTTCCAGAAAACCCAGGAGCCAATATATCAGCTTTTGTGACTGTGTTCACAAAGTGTTAATAAAATCACATATTTTCCCATTCTTAGTTCTCCTAAATGTTTTATTTTGGTTATTGAAAGAAGTCCAGATTTTCTACTTTTCATTTCCGGAAGAGTAAGCATGTGTTTTATTGAGAAAATGTTTATTTTCTTACTTGGTAACCAAATTATTTTTTTTTTTGGAGGGCAGCCTTGAATCTAGTCCATGCTCCTTCATTCAGACCAAATAAAGTTTTTACAGTACAACTTCAGTAATAGTCAGATTATATTATTGCTAATGGTAGTGATGATGAAGATATTGATCGTTCTGATAACAATATTTCAATTTTTGTATCTAGTTTTAGTTCTAAATCGAGCGATGAAAGTGAAACTAAATCTACTGATGAGTGTGCGGTGCCCTCTTTTGTCTCAAGCAATGGTAGTAACAATTCACAAAATCAGTAAAGGTTTCAGATCCTCCACAGCCATACTAGTGTGTATAATATAAATGTCTGTACATATATATAAAATACAGCAGGAACATTCTTTCTGGGTGTTCGTAAACTGTAAACACTCCCGCTGATGTTGATTGGTGCTTTTATTTTTTAGCACGTTTTCAACTTCATGTGCCTTCAGTAAAATATTATTATTGTAAAAACATCTGCACCAAATTAGGAATAACTTTCAGATTACCATAAATAAAAAATCATTACATTATTCATGTATTGGTTTAGAGCTGAATAATGTGCTGATGAGGGGAACAATTTTTTTCATAATTTAAAAAATAAAAACGATTATGCAATTATAATCCATAATACACAAATGTTCACCTCCATTTGTGAAATATGTGTATTCCATTGAATTCTGGCTGCAATTGTAAACAGTTTGGTATATAACATGTGTTATTTCAGAGAACCTTTATTGAAGATAAATAAATCACAACTATGTGATGCTGTATTTGAGTTTTACATAAGAAAAAAAAATTGTGTCCAGAGGTCCAAAATATTTAGGAGTGAATGAGTTAACTATTACTACAAGATTTAACTATTGATACAACATTAAACCATTACTGCAAGATTTAACTATTACTGCAAGATTTAACTATTGATGCAACATTAAACCATTACTGCAAGATTTAACTATTGCTGCAAGATTTGACTATTGCTGCAAGATTTGACTATTGCTGCAATATTTTAACTATTGCTGCCTATCGAAGACGTTTGTGTCAGACCAAAAGGTGCAAATATCGCAGTCAAGCTGTAAACTTGACTACATCCTGCTACTTGCAAAACCCTGTTCAGGGCTTGGTAGTGGAAGATTGAGGAATAACGCTGAAGAAGAAGAACAATTGCTGCAAGATTTAACTATTTTTGCAAGATTTAACTATTGTTGCAAGATTTAACTGTTGTTGCAAGATTGAACTAGTGTTGCAAGATTTAACAATTGCTGCAAGATTAACTATTACTGAAAGATTTAATTATTGCTGCAAAATATAATTATTACTGCAAGATTTAACTATTGCTGCAAGATTTAGCTATTGCTGCAAGATTTTAACTATTGCTGCTTGCCGAAGACGTTTGTGCCAGACCGAAAGGGACAAATATCACAGTCAAGCTGTAAACTAGCAGCACAGCGCATTCTGTTCTTCGGACTACATCCTGCTACTTGCAAAGCCCTGTTCAGGGCTTGGTAGCGGGAGATTGAAAACACCGCACAAGAAGCAGAAGAAGAACTATTGCTGCAAGATTGAACCATTGCTGCAAGATTGAACCATTGCTGCAAGATTGAACCATTGCTGCAAGATTGAACCATTGCTGCAAGATTTAACCATTGCTGCAAGATTTAACTATTTAACTATTTATTTTGTTTTCTTTCTGAGTGTAGAGTTTCTATAGCACCAGAATACCTTAGAGAATTGCCTGGTGGTTTTTACCTCACTGGAACACCTGATGGATCAAGGGAAGGTTGTTATTACATCAACAGCTATGACTATGAACACTGGTATGATCAGTACAATTATCTGTACATTTTAAAATTGGGAATAATATAATTACTTACAGATTAATCTTTTTAGGATTTAATGTTCGAGGTTTATATCTGTTTTATCTTTTTTTTTATTTTTAAAATTCCGATTCACTGTAAGACCTAGTATTATTTCCTTTATTCCTGAAACAAAATATTGTATCTGAATAAAAACATGAAGAAAACCAAGCTTCTTAAAATTAACCCGATCAACAAAGGCCCAATCATGCTTAGAGGGAGAGTCGTTGGAAGAGGTGGATACCTTTACTTATTTGGGCAGCACAATTGACACGTCAGGTGCTACATATGCAGATGTAAGGACCAGAAGTGGTGAGGCAAGAGGGGCATTCATGACACTAAACATTCATGACACTGAACATTCATGACACTAAACATTCATGACACTAAACATTCATGACACTAAACAATAAATGGGGATACAGAGAAATCAAGATTCACACCAAATTAGAATATTCAATGCCAGTGTCAAGTTGGTGCTGCTATATGGAACGGAGATATGGAGAGCGATCAAGACCATACAACAGAAACTCCAGTCCTTTGTTAACAAATGCCTATGAAGGATATTTGGTATAAAGTGGCAGGACGTGGTCAGAAATGAAGACATGTTGGAAAGGAACCAACACAGCAACTGGAACAACAAATTAAGTGAAGAAAAGGGTTTGATAGGACATATGATGAGAATGGCACCTTCCAATATAGCTAGGCAGGCTTTTACATGGAATCCGCAGGCAAAAAAAGAAAAAGGGGTAGACCTAAAATACACAGAGAAGAGAATGTGAGAGGATTGAATGGTTATACCTGGAGAAAGGAAGAAAGAGTAACCCATAACTATGTATGCTGGCAACATGTGGTCAATGTCCGATACAAAGAGAGATGTAGCGGGCTTGATTGATTGATTGATAATGGTAAATGTAGTCCCATAGCAGATACTGCTGTCATACATGAAGTATTAGAGACTTCATTGTACGAGGCCGCACCGCAGCTTATTTATAAGTCAGAGTGGCCTATTTCCTTCCTCTCTACCTTTCCTTTTCTAACAGTAAACCGGGTACTCATTTACAGCTGGGTCAACTGGAGCATGCTGGCATTTTACATGTTACAATTTTTTTGTTTTTGTGATTAAGTCAAAGTTCATGTTTTAATATATTACACTTGTGTTGTTGCTACAACATTTTAAAAATGAAATGACATTAAATGTGGCATAAGCCATGTATTCCATCTTTTTAAAAGTAATGTAAATATACAAAATAACCAATCTATTTATTTTGTTTTCCAACTGGGTGTAGAATTTCTATATCACCAGAATACCTTGTATCTGTAGACTCAAAGTTTTTACCTAGTTCAACAAAGACAATGTTCTGTTCCTCTTTGTATTAAATTGTTTGTTTGTAAATTTTTTGCAATGTAATCAAAAGTTCCACACAGCCTCTGCCTTATCTAATTCCGCAGAGTGCATTAGTTTGTTGGAATTCAATAATTATGGGCCTTGTTTTTTTCTAGGATCTTTGCAAATATTGTTCCTGTATGACTCATATGTCCATGCAGGTCACCACTTTTTTATTTATTTTTTTCTTCCAGGTAAAAATGACAGTAGCACAATGGATTGAACATTAGACAGATGTTGACAGGGAGAGAAGATACTGGGTGACATGTAGAGGAGATACTGGGTGACTGACATGTAGAGGAGATACTGGGTGACTGACATGTAGAGGAAATACTGGGTGAATGACATGTAGAGAAGATACTGGATGACATGCAGAGAATATACTGGGTGACTGACATGTAAAGAAGATACTTGGTGACTGACATGTAGAGAAGATACTGGGTGACTGACATGTAGAGAAGATACTTGGTGACTGACATGTAGAGAAGATACTGGGTGACTAACATGTACAGAAGATACTGGGTGACATGTAGAGAAGATACTGAGTGACTGGCATGTAGAGGAAATACTGGGTGAATGACATGTAGAGAAGATACTGGATGACATGTAGAGAAGATATGGGTGACTGACATGTAGAGAAGATACTGGGTGATATGTAGAAAAGATACTGGGTGATATGTAGAGAAGATACTGGGTGATATGTAGAGAAAATACTGGGTGACTGACATGTAGAGAAGATACTGGGTGACTGACATGTAGAGAAGATACTGGGTGACTGACATGTAGAGAAAATACTGGGTGACTGACATGTAGAGAAGATACTGGGTGACTGACATATAGTGAAGATATTGGGTGATATGTAGAAAAGATACTGGGTGATATGTAGAGAAGATACTGGGTGACATGTAGAGAAGATTCTGGGTGATATGTAGAGAAGATACTGGGTGACTGACATGTAGAGAAGATACTGGGTGACTGACATGTAGAGAAGATACTGGGTGACATGTAGAGAAGATACTGGGTGACTAACATGTAGAGAAGATACTGGGTGACATGTAGAGAAGATACTGGGTGATTGACACGTAGAGAAGATACTGGGTGACTGACATGTAGAGAAGATACTGGGTGACTGACATGTAGAGAAGATACTGGGTGACTGATATGTAGAAAAGATAATGGGTGATATGTAGAGAAGATACTGGGTGACTGACATGTAGAGAAGATACTGGGTGATATGTAGAGAAGATACTGGGTGACTGACATGTAGAGAAGATACTGGGTGATATGTAGAGAAGATACTGGGTGATTGACATGTAGAGAAGATACTGGGTGACTGACATGTAGAGAAGATACTGGGTGACATGTAGAGAAGATACTGGGTGACTGACATGTAGAGAAGATACTGGGTGACATGTAGAGAAGATACTGGGTGACTGACATGTAGAGAAGATACTGGGTGACATGTAGAGAAGATACTGGGTGACTGACATGTAGAGAAGATACTGGGTGACTGACATGTAGAGAAGATACTGGGTGACTGACATGTAGAGAAGATACTGGGTGATATGTAGAAAAAATACTGGGTGACTGACATGTAGAGAAGATACTAGGTGACTGACATGTAGAGAAAATACTGGGTGACTGACATGTAGAGAAGATACTGGGTGACTGACATGTAGAGAAAATACTGAGTGACTGACATGTAGAGAAGATACTGGGTGACTGACATGTAGAGAAGATACTAAGTGGTATGTAGAGAAGATACTGGGTGACATGTAGAGAAGACACTGGGTAATATGTAGAGAAGATACTGGGTGACTGACATGTAGAGAAGATACTGGGTGACTGACATGTAGAGAAGATACTGGGTGATGTGTAGAGAAGATACTGGGTGATATGTAGAGAAAATACTGGGTGATTGACATGTAGAGAAAATACTGGGTGACTGGCATGTAGAGAAGATACTGGGTGACTGTCATGTAGAGAAAATACTGGGTGACTGACATGTAGAGAAAATACTGGGTGACTGACATGTAGAGAAGATACTGGGTGACTGACATGTAGAGAAAATACTGGGTGACTGACATGTAGAGAAGATACTGGGTGATATGTAGAGAAAATACTGGGTGACTGACATGTAGAGAAGAAACTGGATGACTGACATGTAGAGAAAATACTGGGTGACTGACATGTAGAGAAGATACTGGGTGACTGACATGTAGAGAAGATACTGGGTGATATGTAGAAAAAATACTGGGTGACTGACATGTAGAGAAGACACTGGGTGACTGACATGTAGAGAAAATACTGGGTGACTGACATGTAGAGAAGATACTGGGTGACTGACATGTAGAGAAGATACTAGGTGATATGTAGAAAAGATACTGGGTGATATGTAGAGAAGATACTGGGTGACATGTAGAGAAAATACTTGGTGATATGTAGAGAAGATACTGGGTGACTGACATGTAGAGAAGATACTGGGAGATATGTAGAGAAGATACTGGGTGACTGACATGTAGAGAAGATACTGGGTGATATGTAAAGAAGATACTGGGTGACTGACATGTAGAGAAGATACTGGGTGACTGACATGTAGAGAAGATACTGGGTGATATGTAGAAAAAATACTGGGTGACTGACATGTAGAGAAGATACTGGGTGACTGACATGTAGAGAAAATACTGGGTGACTGACATGTAGAGAAGATACTGGGTGACTGACATATAGAGAAGATACTGGGTGATATGTAGAAAAGATACTGGGTGATATGTAGAGAAGATACTGGGTGACATGTAGAGAAGATACTGGGTGATATGTAGAGAAGATACTGGGTGACTGACATGTAGAGAAGATACTGGGTGACTGACATGTAGAGAAGATACTGGGTGACATGTAGAGAAGATACTGGGTGATTGACACGTAGAGAAGATACTGGGTGACTGACATGTAGAGAACATACTGGGTGACTGACATGTAGAGAAGATACTGGGTGATGTGTAGAGAAGATACTGGGTGATATGTAGAGAAAATACTGGGTGATTGACATGTAGAGAAAATACTGGGTGACTGACATGTAGAGAAGATACTGGGTGACTGACATGTAGAGAAAATACTGGGTGACTGACATGTAGAGAAAATACTGGGTGACTGACATGTAGAGAAGATACTGGGTGACTGACATGTAGAGAAAATACTGGGTGACTGACATGTAGAGAAGATACTGGGTGATATGTAGAGAAAATACTGGGTGACTGACATGTAGAGAAGATACTGGATGACTGACATGTAGAGAAAATACTGGGTGACTGACATGTAGAGAAGATACTGGGTGACTGACATGTAGAGAAGATACTGGATGACTGACATGTAGAGAAAATACTGGGTGACTGACATGTAGAGAAGATACTGGGTGACTGACATGTAGAGAAGATACTGGGTGACATATAGAGAAGATACTGGGTGACTGACATGTAGAGAAGATACTGGGTGACTGACATGTAGAGAAGATACAAGGTGACTGAAATGTAGAGAAGATACTGGGTGACATGTAAAGAAGATACTGGGTGACTGACATGTAGAGAAGATACTGGGTGACTGACATGTAGAGAAGATACTGGGTGACTGACATGTAGAGAAGAGACTGGGTGACTGACATGTAGAGAAGATATTGGGTGACTGACATGTAAAGAAGATACTGGGTGATATGTAGAGAAAATACTGGGTGACTGACATGTAGAGAAGATACTGGGTGACTGACATGTAGAGAAGATACTGGGTGACATGTAAAGAAGATACTGGGTGACTGACATGTAAAGAAGATACTGGGTTGCCTAATATCATGGAACAGAATAGAGACAATGACAGAAATGATAATCAGCACCAGGAACATATAGTTCTAGAGATACATGATTTCCTACACAATTCTACAAGACACATGAAGAAGAAATATAATTGTAAACCTATTTCACATATTCTGAAAAATAAGAAATAATTTACAGCTGAATATAAGAATAGCCTAGAATAGATACCATTGAAGACAAAGTTAGGGCTCACAGCGGTACAACTGAGTATTGGATCATCAAGTAATGTAAAAATGCAGTCTTTCATTTGTTTTCTCTTCCCAGTCTTCCCTTACAGCTGATGGCTCTGAGTATACATGAAGGAGAGCCTGGACACCATCTGCAGGTCAGAAAATTATGTTGTAAACTACAATTTGATTGTTATTGACATGCCAGTTTCCATGAATTCTAAGATGTTGTGCCCTGACTTTCAGCCAGTTAAATTTCTTGTACACGTCAGTTAAATTGTCATTTTTTTATTTTTTGTTGCGTTCGCCTTAAATCTCTATACCCCACCGCGGTGTGCATTGCACTGCAGTTTTTATTTTACGCCTGTGGCCCAGTGCATCCAACTTTGGCATACATTTTATCTAAGGGTTTGCTTGCCCTGGGTAATGGCCGGTGCTGTGGTGGGGATTAAACCCAGCACCTTCAAATTGTGAGCCGTATCACTTAACCACTAGACTATGCCGTTCCAAACTTGTCAATGAAAACCTGTGTGCCAGATCAACCAAAATCTGAATTACAGGGATTAAAAAACCATACATGAAAAAACGCTGGACAATAAGTTAAATTTAGGGGACTAGCAAAACAATGATGAGTCATGATCATTATCATGTAGCATGCTAGCACCACAGCCCGTCTGAAAGAAACTCGTTTTCTTGCCAAATTTCCAGCCTGCTCCAGAGTTATGCCCGAGCATTCCATGACGTCTTGGTGCCCTTGTATTTTTGGTCTGTCTCTGTTTCGCTTGCCCGGCACCATACCTTCTATTACTGTTCTCTTAAGACCATTGTGTCTTTTGATGTGGCCAAAGCATTCTCCATGATGGAATTTATGAACCAGTTCTTCTTCATGCCCAACTCTTATTGAATGTCTGCAAGTGCTACGCACCCACTGCAAACTACGAAGATTGTGAAATAGAGGCATTCTATGATCAACTTCAAAGTCTGATACATGAAATGCCAAAAAAAGACATATTGGTAGTCCAGGAGGATTGGAATGCAAAAATTGGAGAAGATGCAGTCCATGACTGGAGGGGAACATGTAGCCCATACGGAAATGACGAAACTAATGACCGGGGACTCAGACTCCTAGAATTTGCAAGATGCAACCAGCTGTTGGTGGCAAATACGTTTGGGTTAAACAAGTCGTCGAGACGCTGGACATGGCATAACCCAAGCAATGAAGTGCATAGCCAGATCGACTATATACTGGTCCAAAGGAGGTTCTGATCGAGCATCAACACCGACAAAACGAGAAGTTTTCCCGGAGCTGATATAGGAAGCGACCACAATCTGGTTATGATAACCATGCGTCTGTGATTGAGGGGAGTCGCAAAGAAGGATGTGACCAGGCTAAAGTTTGACCTGAACAAACTAATGGACCCAAAAATCACCAAAGTGTTCCAAGCAAGGGTGGGAGGGAGTATTGCGCTACTGTTGGCTCTCAGAGAGGGACTGGATACAGATACAGTAATAGAGTCTCTTAACGCAGCTCTCATAGATACTGCAAAAGAGATCCTGGGATGCCACCAAACAAAAAATAAGCCATTGGTGACCGAAGACATTCTAGACCTTTGTGATAAAAGAAGGTCACTGAAAAAACACAATCACCCACCAGAGGAGGTCGGCAGTTATAAAGAGGTCAAGAAAGCCATACAACAAAAGATGAGAGAGGTGAAAGAAACATGGTTATGTGAGCAATGCACAAACATCGAAGAGAGACTAAACAGAAATGATGCTAAAGGAGCATACAATGTTGTCAAAGAACTGGTAACACCAAGACAAGGCAGGAACCTTATGATCCATGATAAAAGCGGCAAGTGCCTTATTGAGGAAAATGACGTACTGGCACGATGGACAGAGTACTTTTCCGAGCTATATAACTATGAAGGGCGAAACGAACCTGAGAAAACATTCCCCCCCAACACCAACAAATATAGAGGATAACCAACTGATAACGAAGGAAGAGGTTATTGCAGCGGTAAAGACATTGAGAAGAGGGAAGGCGGCCGGCGTGGACAATATACCAGCAGAGCTCTTACAAGCAGGTGGAGAGATAGTGGTGGAAGGCCTGACACACATCTGCAACAAAATATGGGCGACATGAAACTGGCCGGACTTATGGACGAAATCAATAGTTATACCGTTACAAAAGTCTGGAAACCTAAAGCTGTGCCAAAATTACAGAACAATAAGCCTCATTAGCCACCCTAGCAAGGTCATGCTTAGATTAATCCTTGACCGATTGAAACCCCAAGCGATAAAATTAGCAAACTCCAAAACCAAGCCATGAGAGTTATAACAGGAGGCATGAAGTCAACGCCAATTGTAGAGCTTGAAAAGATTACAAAACTGCAATCCATGACCGACAGAAGAGACTGCAGAGCCCAGCAGCAAGCAGAGAAACTCAGAACACTGACTGACCATCCAATGCACCAGAGACTAAACAATTTTGGAAATGGCAAACTAAAGCGGAGAAACTTTGCAGAGATAGCCAAAGCAAAGATGCACGAAGACCCTATGAACGCACTAACAACACCAAAGCCCATCCCTACTGTACGAAAACCTACCTGGAGGCAGCATATATTTCCAGAGGTGGTAGAAAATATACCAGGTATTGGAAACAAAAACTGCCAGACTGAAAAAGAAAGAAGAGATACAACCCTGAGGTACATAACGAAAAACTACCCAAGCATGGAATGGACCCATGCATACACCGACGGCTCTGTTACAAACACAACACAGAACGGAGGGGCAGGGGCATTCCTGAGCCAACCAAATGGCAAGAAAATAACACTGTCATTGGCAACTGGAAAATACACAAGCAATTTCAGAGCGGAGGCAGAGGCACTGAGGGCGGCAGTGGAAGAAATGGTGACAGGTAAAAGGAATGAAAGCCATATAGTTCTGCTTACAGATGCCCTGGCCATAGTCACAGCGCTAAAAAGCCAGAAAAATACTGAACTTAATGATTTAAGAGCAGTACTCTGTCAACTATGCCAGCAATCCGCACCAAAAAGGGTAGTGGTACAGTGGGTTCCATCCCACTGCAACATCCAAGGCAACGGGGAGGCAGACAGACTGGCAAAAGAAGGTGCAAGACTACCACAACCAGATGCCAGTGTGACATACGAAGAGTCAAAATGGCTTATTAGAGCTAGATACATGACCAAATGGGAAACAGAACATACTGGCTACACAAAAAACGATGCCTATTACCATTTGAACAGAAGAGAGCAGGTCGTGGTCTTCAGACTTCGCACTGGCCACAATAGACTGAGGTACCACCTATTCAACAAATTGAAGATAGGTGGCACCGACGAATGCACGTGCGGTCCCGGGAAAATGACCGCTGAACATTTGCTGCAAAACTGCCCGACATACGAGGATCAGAGAGAGCAGATGTGGCCATCACCAGTGGCAACACTAGACAAGCTCTACGGCAGTGTCGACAGCCTCAGGATGGCCGCTGCTTTTTTCGAAAAAATAAAGGTCGACGTCTGACAGCGTAAGAAGAAGAAGAAGAAGAAGAAGAAGAAACCCCAAGCAGAGAACATCATTGCCGAGGAGCAAGCAGGGTTCAGACAGGGAAGAAGCACTACAGAACAGATATTTAATTTAAGACTGCTAAGCGAGAAATATCTAGAACAGCAGCAAACACTGTATCATGTGTTTGTGGATTTTAAGAAGGCGTTTGATAGGGTATGGCATAAAGCGCTTTGGGCAACCATGAGGATGTATAATATCAACAGAAATATTATAACGGTCCTTGAACAAGGCGTCTAGCGCAGTTCTTGTGAATGGGAGGCGAGGAGACTAGTTTCGCACATCAGTTGGTGTGAGACAGGGGTGTACACTCTCTCCAACTCTTTTCAATATATTCCTTGAAGGAATTATGAGTGAGGCACTTGGAGGTCACGTTGGTACTGTCAAGATAGGGGGCCGAACGATTACCAACCTTCGTTTTGCACATGCTATCGACGGGTTGGCAAGTTCAGAAGCAGAACTCTAGGAATGGGTCAGAAGGCTCGATGAAAAAGCTCTTGACTATGGTATGGAGATAAACTCTGGAAAGACAAAATTAATAACCAACAACGCCACGGGCTTCAATAGCAGGATAAAAGCTAACGGTCAGGAACTTGAAGTGGTTGACCGTTTTAAATATCTTGGGTCGATTGTCAGTGATGAAGGATCAAAAAGTGAGGTGTTGGCGAGAATAGCACAGACAATAGCGGCGCTTGCACGGCTTAACAAAATCTGGCAAGATAAACGGTTAGCACTACGCATGAAAATCAGATTAATGTGTACACTGGTCCTGTCAATATTCCTCTATGCGTGTGAGACATGGACAGTTACAGCTGACCTTCAGCGAAGGATACAGGCCTTGGAGATGAGATGTTTCCGAAAACATTTAAACGTCACGTACAAAGATCGAGTTACAAATGGAGAAATACGAGATAGAATTACAACAGCAATAGGGCCTTTCGAAGACCTATTGGCAACTGTCAAAAGAAGGAAACTCACTTGGTACGGTCACATATCGAGATCAAATGGTCTTGGAAATGCAATCCTCCACAGACGACAAAGAGGCCGGCCCAAAAATAGATGGGAGGACAACATAAAAGAATGGACCAGTCTCCGACCAGAAGTGTCACAGGCAGCGGCATCTGACAGAGAGGGGTGGCATGGAGTTGTGAGGATGTCTTCATGTGTGCCCCAACGACCTCACCGGTTACAGGATGACCTGACCTGACCTGATTCTTCTATTTAACAGTCCATGGTATTTTGAGGACCTTTCTATAACACTTTGACTCAATGTTTTGGTAACTGTCCATGTTTCACAGCCATATACTGCCACACAAAAAACACTTGTAATGAAAATGTTCACTTTTTTTGGTATGCTGGTATTCTGCCATACTTTCCTCAGGTTGTCTAGCCTCTGTATTGTCATAGCCTATCTCATTCTGATTTCCATTGAGCAATCACCATTATTGTCAATTCTGGAGCCCAAATACTCGAAGTTCGTGACCTGTTCTATTTTCACACCCTTATTTTGTCGATGGTCATTATCTTTGTTCTGTTTATGTTTATAAAGAGGATTTGATCTTTGCTGCATCTGCTTATGTCTGCAATTAGCGATTCTAACCCCTCTGTAATGTTTGAAAGTATCACTGTGTCATCTGTATATCTTAGCTCTGGGATCTTGTATCCACCAATTGTAAAGAGAGAGTCACTTTCGATATTTTCATTCTCTCTGATGTTCTTCATTATGAACTCTGCATAAATATTAGATAGGTATGGGGAGAGGATACAGCTAAAGGAGAAGGGCGAGGGCGAGGGGGAGAAGGAGGAGGACTATTTGAGTTCAGGAAGTCAAATCAGTGAGGAAAGTAAGTGGTCACTCCACCTCACAAAAGTAGAGGCGTCATACCATGCATTCTCTAACAGTTCATCATAAATGGCTTTATCTACTTTGGAACAACTTTTTGTTAACTTTTAAATGCCGAAAAAATGTTCCTGTCATTCGTCCAGGAGACCCCTTGATACCAGATCAACGCAAATATTGCTACATGCACATTGGACAAAATTTGTTTTAATCCTTTTCATGATTTCTTTTCTTCTTCTTTGCATTAAGGATCTTTGGTCATGCTATATCTGCAGGTCAGTTGCCATGATGAAGTCTGTAGTCTTCACCAGGTTGGAGCAGCTGACCCACAGCTTTTGTCTCAGCTCCGCACCCTCTGGCCAGGTCTTGTATTTCATTTGCCTATAGAGTGGGAATTCGTGTAGAATGTGTTCAGGATTATAGCCTCCAGTTCCACAAGGACATTCATCAGTGTGGGAGATCTTCAGTCGGTATAGATATTTTAGTAGTCTGCAGTTACCAGTTCTCAGGCACAATAAGGTAGTTTGTTGATTTCTTTTGAGTTGGTGAATTGGGTCAGGTCTACTTCTTATGTTCATATTCTCTCTATTGGTGCATATACTGATTTTTGGTGATGTTCTTGATCTATCTGTATGGTATTCAATTAAATTGTAGCTTTTTACTGCCATTTATTGCCAGATCATCAGCTCTCTCGTTTTTTTGTGATTCTGCAGTAGGAGAGTAGCTATTGGAGCGCTATTGTTCAGGATCTCTGGAGTTTTCCTAGTTCTGTTTCAGGATTTAAATTGTTATTATGGTAAGGGAAGTAACTCATTATATTATCATTTGTGAAACCAGTGAGATGTGTTTGTTAAAAATCTGGTTAAAAGAGCTTCTACTTATTCTTCTTCTTCCTTCGTTCTCAATCTCCTGCTACCAAGCCCTGAATAGGGCTTTGCAAGTAGCTGGATGTAGTCTGGAGAATGGAATGCATTGTGTCACTAGTTTACTGCATGAGTGCGATATTTGCATCTTTCAGTCTGACACATCTGTCTTTGGCAGCAGGCATTTTTTGAGTACCAGGTTAACCTTCCCTCTTTGATCCCTTCTCCTTAGCCAGCCTGCTCTGTTGCAGCCTGTTATACAGGATCACCGCATGGAGGTCTAGAAGGATCTTGGCAACTCTGGTTCGCTGGCCCTGACGCTAGCAGTCAGCTATGAGTCGCTGACCACTGCAGCTCATGCGCTGCTCAGCAAATCTTGATCCCGTTAAAAGAACTAATAAAGAGACAGCTGCTTTAAAAAAAAGCTGTAGCTGTGGCGTTTATTCCAGTTGTTGAGGTCCAGGCAAAGCAAAGCAAAGGCAAAGGCCGCTGTCCATCGTAGACGATGATGGCATAACTTATTTGCCAGCGCTATTTTTAATAAGGATTAACTGCGCTACTTTTAATCCTTACTCTCTCGTCTTGAGCCATCCGACCCCAGTGGCAAGTCAAGGACAAGATGACTATATGGTGGCTACGAGATGCAGGGAATTCCGCATCAAGCACCCGTGAAAAAGACGGCGGAGTCCGGAGTCGAACCCACACCACTTGATTACGAGGCCGACGGCTTCGCCACGGAAAATGTTGAGGTCCACTAGGAGGATTTATAAGGCTAAAAAATAAAAAGTCGATTGCCACTGCAGTCACCTCCAATAGAAATTAATCTGTCTTACCAGTGATTTGAACACATGTACTCATGGTCAAAGATTGACATCCAAACTATTCAGCCAGCTCCTCATCCTATAAATAGTAAAAATACATAATTTCTTCTTTAGCGGTCATCTTGAAAATGACGTTACCTTGCGTTGTAGTTTACAATGTGATATCTGCGCCTTTTGGCCCGGGATATCCGGTTTCAGCAGGCTTTATTGGGTACCAGGTTTGCCCTCCCACTGTGATCATTATTTTCTTAGCCAGTCTACACTTGTGCGACTTGTTTCCAGTGCCACCGCTTGGAAACGGAAAAAGATCTTGATCAGCTGTGGTTTGCTTACCCTGATGCAAGTAGTAAGCTATGATTCACTGGCTGCTGTCAGCTCATTCACTGTGTTGCATCTTCAGCTCCTCCATATCATTTGAACACATGTCCTTATTATCAAACCAACATCCAAACCTTTCAGCCATAAATGATCAAAATGCATAATTTGAACTTGGTATGATTAAAATAGTAAAAAGATGTTTGAAGCCTGACACTATCATTTATTTTCAGGGAGTTTATGCCTTAGAGTCTGGACATTTACCAAATTTCCGCAGATACATAGGAGATACCAAGTATTACTTGGCACCAGTGAGATTTGGTTGCAATACTGCTTATGCTGAGGCAAGTTGAATGTCTATATTGTTATGCTTGTGAAATTGAATGTCCATAAATGATAAATTCAATCAGCAGTGCCAGGATGACACTTATTTAAAAAAATATGTATATATGGAATAGTAGTGTTGAAAAAAATGTTAATTTGTAAAAATTAAGGGGGAGAATCAATCAATGATCAGGGGATCAAGACGCTAAGTATCGCATGAACTGCATCGGTCAGCGATCCATAGCTGACTGCTAGCATCAGGACCAGCTAACCAGAGCTGCCAAGACCCTTCTACACTTCCATGCAGTGATCCTGGATAACAGGCTGCAACAGAGCAGCCTGTCTAAGGAGTAGGGTCGAAAAGGGAAAACAGCCGGTATTAAAAAATGTCTGCTGAAGTCGGATGTGTCAGACTGAAAGGTGCAAATATTGTAGTCAATCTGTAAACTATGACACAATGCATACTGTTCTCTGGTGCTTGCTAATCCCTTTAAAGGCTTGGTAGCGGGAGATTGAGAACAAATGAAGCCAATCCAATCAATGATCAGCAATTGGATGATGATGGTCCATAGATTGCAATAGTTTTAAATCATGTCTGAATTGAGCAGGAAGGTGCACCTTAGGAATGTGTACAACCAGCAAGCTACACAAACAATACTCGTTTGATGAGAGAGAGAGAGAGAGAGAGAGAGAGAGAGAGATAGAGTGAGAGAGAGAGAGAGATAGAGAGAGAGAGAGAGAGAGAGAGAGAGAGAGATAGAGAGAGAGAGATAGAGTGAGAGAGAGAGAGAGAGAGAGAGAGAGAGATAGAGAGAGAGAGAGAGAGAGAGAGGAGGAGGAAGAGGATCGTATTTGCAAGACCATTTGATCTCGATATGTGATGGTACCAAATGAGTTTCCTTCTTTTGACAGTTGCCAAGAGGTCTTCAAAAGGCCCTATTGCTGTTGTACTTTTTTCTCGTATTTCCACACTTGTAACTGGATCTTTGTACGTGACATTTAAAAGTCTTCAGAAACATCTCATCTTCAAGGCCTGTATCCTTCGCTGAAGGTCAGCTGTAACTGTCCATGTCTCACAAGCATAGAGGAATATTGACAGGACCAGTGTACGCTTTAATTTGATTTTCGTGCATAGTGCTAATCGTTTATCTTGCCAGATTTTGTTAAGCTGTGCAATCGGTGCTATTGTCTGGGCTATTCTGGCCAACACCTCACATTTTGATCCTTCATCACTGACAATCGACCCAAGATATTTAAAACAGTGAACCACTTCGAGTTCCTGACCATTAGCTTTTATCCTGCTGTTGAAGCCCTCAGCGTTTTTTGGTCATTAATTTTGTCTTTCCAGCGTCTATCTCCATACCATAGTCAAGAGCTGTTTCATCGAGTCTTCTGACCCATTCCTGGAGTTCCGCTTCTGAACCTACCAACCCGTCAATATCATCTGCAAAACGAAGGTTGTCCTGATCAACACGCTAGTAATTCCAGAATAGAGACTACCTTGTAATACTATCAGCTTTAAGTGTGTCCTATTTCAATGCCAGTATCTGTTCCTCTGCAACTGTTCTACTGTTCCCTGTTTGGTTATTTCCAACAGTTCTACGTGTGTGATTTTACGAGGCATGTTCAAATGAAACCGGACCAAACTGCAACAATTGAACATACGTATAATGACATAACTTTTGGTGTAAACAGCACATACCAACCGTCAAGTTTGCAAAATTTCATTCTCCTCTGACTCATAGTTTCCTCAGCAGACCATTGAAAACGTGGTGGGTGTGATATGGAATCTGTCCAGAGTTGATCAGCGAACGGTGATTCTGTTTCTAACAGCTAAAGGATGTCGACCAGTTGACATTCATCGCAGAATGCATGCAGTGTCTGGTGACAAAATTGTGGCAAAGACAACAGTGAAAAACTGGACAATGATGTTTAAAAAATGGTTTGTGTAACCACTTATGGAAATCTGTACCTTTTTTAAATGTTGTTTTTGTTCTTCATATTTCAGAGACATTCAGTAGGACTAACAACCCTGGTATTCAAGGTTTTCACAATTTTGGGTCTAACTTATTTTTGGGGGATTTACATGCGTTTTCAAAATCATTTAAATGTGAATGTTACAAAACTTATTAATTAAATGTTCCTTTGCAGGGATGGGGTTTGTATGCTGAGGCCCTTGGTGAAGAAATGGGCCTCTATGAAGACAATATGGATCTGTAAGTGCTACATTTTCTTCACAATCTTTCATCATCTGTTGTTTATTGGTTAAAATAAATGTCGAAGCTGTGGCAGTACTAAATGTCAACAGTAGATTAAAACATATTTAAGTCAATGGCCCAGTGATTGCACCAGGACAAAAACAAAAACAAAAACCATGTTGCAGACATAAGATCTTTGTCAGTGATAAAGAACAAACAAAAACAACTAACAAAAGACAACAAAAAACAAGACATGATGTAAGATGGATGTCTGCCAACTCAAACCATATTGTATTGTCGTCTTACATCATGTCTTCGGCCCAAGGAGATGCAACATAGTGAATGTGCTGACAGCAGTCAGCAACTCGGCTAGCTGCTTGTCCTCAGTCAGACTATTTTTCGCCTGTAAGTTTTCTCCTTTGACTGCACAGACATTGGCAGTGAGTTTTGTTACAGATTGAAAGTAAATAAAACCTGATACCAGGACATTTTTTTAGTCAGAGAGATTTAGCTTGGCTTCGGCTTGGCTTCGTTCCTTCTCAATCTCCCTCTACCAAGCCCTGAAAAGGAGCAAGTAGCAGAATGTAGTCCAGAGAATGGAATGCGTTGTGTCGTAATTTACAGCTTGACTACGATATTTGCACCTTTCAGTCCAACAAAACCAATTTGAGCAAGCATTTTTTTAGTACTGAGTTAGCCTTCCTTCTTCTTAGCCAGTCTGCTCTGTTGCAGTCTGTTATCCAGGATAACCGCGTGGAGGTGTAGAATGTCTTGGCAGCTCTGGTTCGCTGGCCCTGACACTAGCAGTCAGCTATGGGTCGCTGACCACTGCAGCTCATGCACTGCTCAACATCTTGATCCTAGAGAGTTTTGAATGCTTGGGATGGACTACCATAGAAAATAGTGGAGGCAGGGTCAATTAATGTAGTCAAGAATAGATTGGGTGTGCATAGGTATTTTTAGAACAAGTAAATATAAAAGAAACTGGCTGTGTACAGACTCTGCAGGGTCTTCTAAACCAGCACAGTCTTCACAAAGGAGGACTGCTCCGAGATCCCAGAGCCTATAGATATTTTTTAAAGAGACATGGATACAGCGGGATTAAGATCAATCTGTATTACAGAGGAAATGGTTTTTAAAAAATTGGAGGGGTTGAAAGTGAATAAATGTCCAGGTCAAGATGGTATTCACCCAAAATTGCTGTATGAAATTAGAAACCAACTAGCAAAACCATTGGCTATATTATGTTCTCAATCACTTACAAAAGGGATTGTTCCACGGGATTGGAAAGATGCAGGAGTGATCCCCTTATTCAAAAAAGGCAAAAAATCAGATCCGGCAAATTATAGACCGGTGAGTTTAACGAGCATAGTCTGTAAATTGTTAGAGTCAATAATCAAAGAAAACATTGTAATGCATTTAGAAAAATTTAATCTAATTAGAAATAGTCAGCATGGGTTTACTAGAGGGAGATCATGCTTAACAAATCTATTAGAATTCATGGAGGAGGTTACTAAAATCATAGATAAAGGGGAGCCAGTGGATGTTATTTATCTAGACTTTGCTAAGGCCTTTGATAGAGTACCTCATCAAAGATTATTTCGAAAGTTAAAATCACATGGAATAGGTGGCGAAGTTGCCAAATGGATTGAAAATTGGTTAACAGGAAGAAGGCAGAGGGTGGGCATAAATAAGGAGTACTCTGAGTGGAGTGAAGTGAAAAGTGGTGTGCCACAGGGCTCGGTTTTGGGACCAATTTTGTTCTTGATATATATAAATGATTTGGACATTGATATGAGATCCATGATTGCAAAATTTGCTGATGACACAAAACTATGCAGTAGTGTCTCATCTAAAGCGGAAGTGGATATATTGATGTCGGATTTAGATAAAATTCGAGAATGGTCTGTAAGCTGGCAAATGGAGTTTAATGTAGATAAATGTACAGTCATCCACATGGGTAGATCCAATATGGAACATAAATACAGAATGGGAGAAAACAATATTAGAAAGATAGATAAGGAAAGGGACCTAGGGGTTATAATAGATCATACAGGAAAGGTGAGTGAGCAAGTTAAGGTAGCAGTGAAAAAGGCAAATGCAATGTTAGGTATGATAAAAAGAAATATTAAACATAGGAGCAAGGAAGTGATCGTCAAACTGTATAAAGCTTTAGTTAGACCTAGATTGGAGTACTGTGTACAGGTGTGGAGTCCTTATCATAGAGGGGACATAAACATGCTAGAAAGAATACAAAAAAGAGCGACAAAGATGATAGTTGGATTCCAGAATTACAGTTATGAGGAACGACTCAGAAAAACGGGCCTACAGTGTCTCGAAGAGAGAAGAATTCGTGGTGACTTAATACAGGTTTATAAGATGATCAGAGGAATCGATAAATTAGACTATAACAAGTTTTTTAAAATACAGCCACCTACAATAACACGAGGGCATAGCTACAAGCTGATTAAAGAGAGGTCCAGGTTAGATATTAGGAAATATTTTTTTAGTCAGAGAGTGGTGTCTGCTTGGAATGCATTGCCAGGGGAGGTGGTGGAGGCAGGGACAGTTAATGCGTTTAAGAATAAACTGGATGCGCATAGATTTTAGAGCAAGGTGATGTAAATGTAACTGGTTGTATACAGACTCTGCAGGGTCTTCTAAACCAGTATAAAGACGTTAAGTTAAGTTAAGTTAAGTATAAGACGTTAAGTTAAAACAAAATTGATAGAGAACTAGAACTAGATGTGTGGCTTGTGGAGAGGTAGAGTTCATGAACAGGCCATTTTTTTATTTTGGAAAATTAAATGGAGCAGAGATATCAATTCTTGTCTGTTAACTTAACATAACTTAACGTCTTTATGCTGGTTTAGAAGACTTTACAGAGTCTGTATACAACGAGTTTCATTTGAGGGTGGTTTAACCGATGTGCGAACCCATCTTAATAGACTTAAACACTAGAGCTAAGTAGACCTGCAGCCAGTTAGGCACCATCTAGAGCTGCTCTTAATAAACCACCTGGGGAAAGGTACAACTTGGGTAGATATTTAACTTGAATTTTGTTAGGGCAGCAGCTATTATTCCTACTATTTTTGATCTCCAACTGCCAAGGAATTTTTAATGTGCTCGAAAAGAGATCATATCCAGAGATCATAGTAATTTTTACCCGAAGATCCACTTGAAAAATATCGTGGTCTTCACCGTGATTTGAACACGTGACCTCAGGCTCCTGAGGCAGACACCTTACCTTATCTTCCGGTATGTCATGGCGAGATTTGTAGTTTTTATGTGAAAAGTCATAAAAGTGAAGAAAATGCAACATATTCTGATCTACCAATACAACACTGCCTCTATCAATCTCACCTGTGAGTCACTGGCTGCTGTCAGCTCATTCGCTGTGTTGCATCGTCAGCCCCGATTCTTTAATTGACATGTTTATGTCAAGAACTTTGTTACGTTGAGTTCCATATATTTATTTGGTTGTAACACTCCCTACTTGGTACATAAACCAGTTATAATATTAACATATTCTGCACAAGAATCCTGTCCAAAACATTCTCTCCCCAAGAATGCTGTTATATACCTTTCTGCAAATAATGTTGTTATTGTTTTGTTGTTGTTTAATGCCCACAATGAGTAAGTTTACTCTTTTGTGCGTCCTGAAATGAAAAGGACGTTAAGTGACGGGTTGTAGTAGCTTTCCTCACATCTCAAGCATGTGGATGAAGGTTGGCCCGCGGTCCTCCATGCAGTTATGCTATGCTTGACTTCATCTGCGTGGTGCTCACTACAACGGGGATCACATCGATCCATATCTCGTCAGCCAGGTTGCCTTGAAAACAGCCTGTTTCCAAGGAATGCATCATGGAAGAGAGATTATGGTCTTGGTCAGTGTATTGTGCCTAAGCCTGATGCGACATCCTGGTCAGTATGTTGTGCCTGACTGGACTAGTATCTCAGTTCCCCGCAAATAATGATAATTGTGCATTATAATTTCCAGTTTTTAAATCTCTGCAGCCTGATTTAATTTATTCTGGTCATTTATCATTTCAGACTGGGGCGGTACACATTTGAGATCTTTAGGGCTGCAAGACTTGTTGTGGACACTGGACTTCATGCTTTTGGGTATTGAGCTCTGTATGTCTGTTCTGTCCATAAACTCAGGTTTCATATTGAATTTCTTTGATATATGTTGGACATGTTTGGTGTTGACAAGTGTGAAATGAACATTAGAAAGAAAAAATAGTCTCTAAACAGGTGCGGAATAGCAAAGAAATGTGTATAAAAACATAGATCAGTTTTATGTCTAATAATGTAAATGGTCACAGCCAAGTTTCCACACACCAGCAACAAAACCCTAAAGCAGATAAAGGGAGTTTCCACACATTGGCAACAAAACCCTAAAGCCGATAAAGGGAGTTTCTACACACCAGCAACAAAACCCTAAAGCAGATACAAGAAGTTTCCAAACACTGGCAACAAAACACTAACGCAGATAAAGGGAGTTTCCACACACTGGCAACAAAACACTAAAGCAGATAAAGGGAGTTTCCACACATCAGCGGCAAAATTGTAAAGCAAATACAGAAGTTCTGGTACTTAGGCAGCGTCTTCACTAATGACGGCAGACTGGACAGAGAAACAGAAAATGGAATTCAAAAGCCAAACAAGGTGCACAACCAGCTGGCACCGATACTGAAACAATCAAGTGTCACTATGTTCACTAAACAGATGCTGATAAACACGTTGATCAACCCTGTTATGAAACGTAAAATTCAGACCTGTGCGATGCGTTGTGAACAACATGCAGAAGGAAAGGCAATTTGTGATAAAATTTGAAATATCACGTTGAGAAATATAGTGGAGACTATATCGGTAAATTTTTAAATTAAAGCACAGAAAATAAAGTGGTTTGGACATTTGACAAGGATGCCGTATGATCAACCTGCAGCGAGGTCATACTACATGGAAGTTCCAGATGATGTAATCAATTAATCAAAGCATGTCAGCTCCATGGGGAGCACATGTTTACAGCAAATACATGCCAAGTCATCCTGTTCTGACCAATCAGGGCAGGTTATTTTCACATCTCTTTTGTCTTGAACTCTCTTCTTCTTGTCAGTTCTGGTGATTTTCTTAGAATAAAACACTATGCTATCAATGTTAAAACTAGACACTAACATCAAATGTAAAACAACACATCGTAACAACAGAAATGAGATGTTTGCGAAAAATATTGAGTGTAACACGGAGAGACATCAGGAGAGACTAGTGGTAACAGCACCAGTATTAAACTACAACAAAAGACAACAACTAAAATGGTTTGGCCACGTAACAAGGTTACCACCACACAGCACAGCAACCCCCCACCCAATCCCCCCCAACAAGCAATGCTATTTAAATATAACGAATTCAAAGCCAAAGGCTGACCATGAAAACGGAGTCTTGCGGAAATATCTAAGGCAGTGAATACCACTGTGCGTGAGACACACAGTTGGGCTCATTCTAGAGATCTCTTCATAACCTGATGCTGAAAGGCATAACAGGATAAGCAAATAGAAAGAAGAAGAAACAAGTAATTCAGGGGGACAGATTCTGTACTATATTCACCGTACCATGCCATTAGCCCTTTTAACAGTGACCTTCTTATGTCTTGGATGGTTGATATATATTCTTGCTTGTAATTGACCTGCCCATGTTTGTTGAAGCTTTTGTGGCTTATAGTTTCAACAAGATGCAATAGCCAGCCCTATGCCCAACTCCTTTGTCATCTCTTATGACAAGCTCAGCAGATTGCAGGTTACCATTCTTTGTTCCCCTTTTGGGCCACAGTAATACACAAGCACAGTGTTTCTTAGCTGTATTCATTTGGAAACCATTGTGAATGTTTTTAATATAACATTAGATTGATATGGATCATGAACAATGAACAAACATTAGGAGAGATGAATTGAGGCCTTTGAAATGTGGATAAATAGAAAAATGAGGCATCTGTCTATCTAGCTATTGTCTGATCCTGGTTTGCCTTTCAGTATCAGGTGTATAAGTGGCATCTGGACAGCACCAGTGTGTGCGCTTCCTATAAGGTGGAACTGGCTGCTTCTAAAATTCCATCAATCCATCTTTTGCGGGGTTTGCCTCTAGCTCTGGTACCATTGTATTTAAATGTTAGAGCCATCTGTGGGACGCTGCTGTGTTGCGATATGTGGCCAAGCCACTGAATTTGCTGTTTTCTAATGAAGTCTAGCACTGGTTTAGTGCCCATCTGTTTCCTGATCTCATTGGTTCTAATTCTGTCCCATCTTGTCACATTTAGCATTCGCCTCAGGCATTTCATTTCTGTTGTTTCTATTTTTCTCTTATCTGTTGCTGTCAGTGTCCAAGTTTGATACTGGTAGCATTGTCTAGGCAGGAAAATTGTGTTGAATAGGGCTCTTTTTGTGTCAATCTTTACGTGCTTGTTCTTCAGTATTGTTGACATCTGACCAATAATTTGGTTTACTTTGGTGCATCTGTGATCGATTTCTTCTTACATTCTTTCATTAGATGATACCATGCTTCCTAAATATTTGAAATCCTTCACGTGCGTGATTTGTTGCTGTTCTATGTAGATCTTAGCGGTTGTTGCTGTTCTATGTAGATCTTAGCGGTTGTTGCTGTTCTATGTAGATCTTAGCGGTTGTTGCTGTTCTATGTAGATCTTAGCGGTTGTTGCTGTTCTATGTAGATCTTAGCGGTTGTTGCTGTTCTATGTAGATCTTAGCGGTTGTTGCTGTTCTATGTAGATCTTAGCGGTTGTTGCTGTTCTATGTAGATCTTAGCGGTTGTTTCTGTTCTTGCTATTGTCATTGTTTCAGTTTTACTCACGTTGATTCTCATGTTGTGTCCTTCTGCAGTTAAGTTAAGGTTGTTTAAGCGTTGTTGCAGATGTTCTTCAGTGTTTGCAATAAGTTTTTGGTCATCAGCGAAGAGGAGTTTGCTACAGCTGTTGTCATCATTAGATTGGGCTTCTTTGCTGACTTGGTCCATGTAGGTGATGAACAACAGGGGAGAAAGCACACACCCCTGTCTTACTCCGGTTTTGACAAGAAACTGTTCCGACTCACTGACACTTGTTTCTACAGTGCACTGATTATTTTTATACAAACATTCACATATGTTTATCAAGTGCCGACTAACTCCATAGTTCTTCAGTGTTCTCCACAGCTGTTGTTGGTTCACTCAGTTTAATGCTTTTTCTTGATCTATAAATGCCAAATACAGATTTTCATCATATTCGATGGCTTTTTCTGCTAGATGTCCCAAGGCAATAATGGCATCAGTGCAGCCCCTGTTTCTTCTGAAACCCATTTGCGCTTTGCTTAGTTGGAATTCTATAGTTGGGCAAAGTCTTTTTTCTACAATTTTTTACAGAAAATCTTCCCTGTGTGGCTCAGAATGGGGCATATCTTGTGGAAATAATGAAAATAAATAAGGAGGTCTTGGCATAGTTGGTGAAAATGTAAGGAATTCTATTAATTTTTATGGAAAATGAGAATTATTGAATGAAATCATTCAGACATCACATCATCACATTATCCTATACGTCAATCCGGCAGGTATGCCATATGCGAGGAAGCCAACAACAATTTGTATGCACCCCAATCCTTTGCTGTACTGTACCAGAGGAGACCTAGATCTTTTGTCAAACCATCAAACAAACATTCTGCCGAAGACAGATGTGTTGGACCAAAAGCTGCAAATATCGCAGTCAAACTGTAAACTAGCGACACAACGCATTCCGTTCTCTGGACTACATCCTGCTACTTGCAAAGCTCTGTTCAGGGCTTGGTAGTTGGAGATTGAGAACAAACACAGAAGAAGAAGAAGATAACAAACATAATATAACAAAACATTGTAACAAAATGTAACATAAATCATTATGTAACAACAAAATATTACAAAACATAATGTGATAAAAAATAACGCGTAATGACAATAATTATGAAATTCCAGGTGGAGTAAAGAAAAAGCCATTCAGTACACAAAGGAAAACACCTTGACAGCAGATTCTGCAATAACCAGGGAAGTGGAGCGATACATCACCTTACCTGGTCAGGTATGACCTCATAGTAGGCATGTTATGTCCTTAACACATTCACTCATTCAAATTAAATATTCTCCTATGTGCTGACTATAGTCGAGGAGGAAAACCCTACAATCATGACAAGGTCTGTCATTTCTGTCCTTGTGTTCAGGGCTGGCTTTCAGTTCCTGGGATAATGATATAATCCCTTCAGCTGTGAGCTGGCAGCTCTTGACAGCCCAATGCCTCCCAGTCAAAAGCACACGCCCTCCTCAATTGTTGAGGTGACATCCAATCTTGTATAAAGTCTGTTGTCTTAGAGGCTTCATGATTGCAAAGGGGCGTTATGGATGCATCTTTTTCGAGTATCCCTGAAGGGAGGCAGTCCAGTGTGTTGATCGTCACGTCCTACCAGGGACATATCATATTCATCTGGGTTGGCTATCTCATTATCCTTCTATCAGTTTTGCCAGCCCATCTGTAGTGATGGTATGTGTGGCATTCCCTGCCACCTGGAAGATCGTCACAAAGGGTCAGAGGTGCAATGTCCGCTGGTCTTCATTTCTTCATCATCCGTTGGGATAAATGATAGAGGACAAAAAGTAAAGAACGAGACAAGAATGCGTTCACCCATGAAGTGAGAATCGATTGATGCAGCCCAGAGCATGTACCACTCGCTGGTTGGTTCTGCAGCTACACCCATAGGGCTACACCTGCTCCTCAGCCTTTTTGTCTGGCCCCTCTCTAAAGGACCTGCTTGGCTTGGGTGACCCTGCCAGGAGTAAAACTCCCGCCGGCATAGCTCCTTGGATCATTGGGGCACACAAGCTCTCCAACCTCGACAAGGTAGGCTTACGAATGGAGAGAGTTCCTGCGATGGATTATGGTCTTCTAGCTAGAAACATTTTAATTGAAGATTTCAAAATATTGAGTGCAAATATTCACATTTCCAATTGCCCATGCCAATGGGCTCCAGTCTGACCTTGTTAGTGCTAAGGTTAACCTGCTCATGACTATGTCAAGCTGAGACATTCCTACTCACCTACTTTGGTTATTGTTTACAATTGTTATTCAGTTTTACTGCAGCTCCTCTGATCTGTTCCTAACTACATCTCATGTTATGTCATCTCATGTTATATCATCTCACCTCATGTTATTTCATCTCATCTCATGTTATCTCATCTCATCTCATGTTATCCCATCTAATCTCATGTTATCTCATCTCTCATCTAATCTCATGTTATCTCATCTAATCTCATGTTATCTCATCTAATCATATCTTATCTCATCTCATGTTATCGCATCTCATGTTATCTCATATCATCTCATGTTATCTCATCTCATCTCATGTTATCTTATCTCATCTCATGTTATCTCATATTATATCATGTTATTTCATCTCATCTCATGATATCTCATCTCACCTCATATTATCTCATCTATCATCTCATGTTATCCTATCTTATGTTATCTAATCTCATCTTATGTTATCTAATCTCATCTCATGTTATCTGATCTCATCTCATGTTATCTCATCTCATCTCATCTGTCCACATTTGTCAGAGAAAATGTAATAGTCTTTTGAATCCGTTTGGTCATTATTATTTTCATTCTATGAAGTTTTTCTTGATCACCATCAAATCCAACTTTTTCTTAGCCTTTCTCTTGCTCTAAAATTCTGCTGTCTGGTTTTATAGACTCACACAGCGAATAAGTAGAAAGTAATTCTTGTCACATGTCCAAACCAGTGACCCATAGCTGATTGCTAGCATCAGGGTCAGCAAACTAGAGCTGCCAAGACTCTTTTACATCTCCATGATCCTGGATAACAGGCTGCAACAAGGCAGATTGGCCAAGTAGACTGCGGAGCCGATAAAGCAGCTCCGTATTTACACCTTATTTTTCTTTGATTCTGTGAACCTAGCAACTAACTATACTCCTGTTGACTACAAAACTTCCATACACATCACATAGATGCTTGTGAATGTTCACAACCATTTCCTTCTTTGTAACAAGAAATTATATTACAATTCGCAGCTTATAACGCAAGTTGCTAACATGCCCCATTTCAATAGTTTAGTGCAGTCGTATTATTTTACCGATTGCGGTGCAATTTGAATGGTGCAATTTGGTACACATAATTGATACATGCCATATTTGAAGTGTGCAAAATTTCATTCTTCTATTTTTATTATTAGCTGAGAAAAACGATGTGGCGCATTACTTTCTGAACACCCCTAGTAGTTGTCTGTATTTGTTGAAGATTTTGTGGCTAAAAGATTCTACCGGATGAGATAGCTGGCCCCATGCCCAACCCTCCTTAGTCCCCCCTCTTACAACATGCTTGGCAGGTTTACTGTGTAACTATTCTTTGCTCCCTTTCCAGATCTGCTGGCAATACGCAGGTTGTGGGCCATTGGCAGGCTACTCGTTTTTGAATTTTGATTGTACAAACTGAGTTATTCTCTCCTGACATAGCTGGCTTCAGTATTTTTTATTTTGCCAATAATCATAATGTATTGTTTGCTTGAAGTAAGATTTCTCTTTTTGAATTATTATATGTTGATCATGTTGTAGATGTATACTTGATGGATGCTAAAATAATGTTTCTGGTTTTTTTAGGCATGTGCATATAAAATTGGAGAGATTAAAATTTGGGAACTTAGACGAAAGTCAGAGAAGCAGTTAGGTAAGCATTTAGAAATACTCCATTGTCATCAGATTTAGCTGAACGAGTGAAAAAGAAATGTTAAATCATCACCATCATTTTCTTTGTTATATCCCAATAGTTCATAAGACTACCTTGTCATTGACCTTTTTGATTGAAGCCAGTACAAAATATTAGCCATTGCATTTCCCTGTGTCAGCTTATATCTTGTGACTGCCATTCTTGGTTAGTTATATGTGAATGTATATGTATGCATTGAAGTTCAATGCCTGCAGACACGAGTGGAGCAGTCCCAGCTACAGTGGTTTGGCCATGTCTGGAATGGAAGACGATTGGATACCAAAGCGGTCATGGGAGATTAAAAGTCAAGGACACAGACCCCCAGGACGTCCCAAAGTAAGTTGGAAAGACAACATATGAAAGTCCCTAAGTGATCGAGGGCTGGATTGGAGAGAGGCTAGGAAAAAGACGGCGGATAGAGCAGTGTGGCTTTCTCTCTGGAAAACCTCTACACCTCACGTTAGAAGAGGAGCAACTAAGTAAGTATGTATGCATGTTTATATCATCACATTATATAGGATTCATTGATTATGAGAAGGCATTTGACAATTCAGGCTGGGAATCACTCTAGAAATTGTCAGGCACAATGGAGTGCACCTGAAGTTCAGTAACATAAAGAAAACGTAAGGAAATTTAGAGTTTATGGTTTTATATCATGGAGAGATTTCAGAGTTTTTGGAGATAGGAACTTATGTGCAATAGTGATGTCTCTTATCACCATTCCTCTTTCTATTGGCTATTGACTGGGTTATGGTGAACATGACTTCTACATACAAAAATGGAATTCAATGACTTTTCTTCTTTCTTCTTCTTCTTCTTCGTACACTGTCAGACGTCAACTTGAATTTGTTAGAAGAAAGCAGCTGTCATTCTGAGGCTGTCGAGGCTGTCTGAGGCATAGTTGACAGAGTACTGTTCTTAAATCATTATGTTCTGTATTTTTCTGGCTTTTTGGGGCTGTAACCACGGACAGGGCATTTGTAAACAGGACTATGTGGCTTTCATTTCTTTCGCCTGTCAGCATTGCTTCTACTGCAGCTTTCAGTGCCTCTGCCTCCGCTCTGAAATTGCTTGAGAATTTTCCAGTTGCCACTGACAGTGTTATTTTTTTACCATTTGTTAGGCTCAGGAATACACTGCCATAGAGCTTGTCGAGTGTTGGCACTGGTGATGGCCACATATGCTTTCTCTGGTCCTTGTATGTTGGGCAATTTTGCAGCAGATGGTCAGCGGTCATTTTCCGTGTACCACATTGGCATTCGTCAGTGCCACCTATCTTCAGTTTATTGAATATCTGGTACTTCAGTCTGTTGTGTTTCCCATTTGGCCATGTATCTGTCCCTAATAAACCTTTTGGACTCTTCGTAGGTCACACTAGAATCTGGTTGTGGTAATCTTGCACCTTCTTTTGCCAGTCTGTCTGCCTCCTCATTGCCTTGAATGTTACAGTGGGATGGAACCCACTGTACCACTACTCTTTTTTTGTGCGGACTGCTGGCATAGTTGACAGAGTACTGTTCTTAAATCATTATGTTCTGTATTTTTCTGGCTTTTTGGGGCTGTAACCACGGACAGGGCATTTGTAAACAGGACTATGTGGCTTTCATTTCTTTCGCCTGTCAGCATTGCTTCTACTGCAGCTTTCAGTGCCTCTGCCTCCGCTCTGAAATTGCTTGAGAATTTTCCAGTTGCCACTGACAGTGTTATTTTTTTACCATTTGTTAGGCTCAGGAATACCCCTCCCCCTCCATTCTGTGTTGTGTTTGTTACAGAACCGTCGGTGTATGCATGGGTCCAGTCCATGCTTGGGTAGTTTTTCGCTATGTGCCTCAGGGTTATGTCTCTTCTTTCTTTTTTTAGTCTGGCTGTTCTTGTTTCCAATGCCTGGTATATTTTCTACTACGTCTGGAATGATATGCTGCTTCCAGGTGGGTTTGCGTACAGTAGGTATGGGCTTTGGTGTTGTTATGGTGTTCATAGAGTCTTCGCTCATCTTTGCTTTGGCTATTTCTGCAAAGTTTCCCCACGTTAGTTTCCCTTTTCCAAATCTATTTAGTCTCTGATGCATTGTATGGTCTGTTAGTCTGCTGAGTTTCTCTGCTTGGTGCTGGGCTCTGCTGTCTCTTCTATCGGTCATGGATTGCAGATTTGCAATCTTTTCAAGTTCTACAATTGGCGTTGACTTCATGCCTCCTGTTATAACTCTCATGGCTTGGTTTTGAAGTTTGCTAATTTTATCAAAGTTCGCCTTTGCTGCTGTTGCCCATGCCGCAATGCCATACTCGAGAACTGGTCTCACTCTTCCAGTGTACAGTCTCTTAAGTACAATGACTTTTGATGAAAGGACTTGATGATCTAGACTTTGTTGATGACTTAGACTTTGTTGATCATCTAGACTTTGTGGATGACTTAGACTTTGTTGATGACATATTTTGTTGATGACAGACTGTTGATGACCTAGACCTTGTTGATGACTAGACTTTGTTGATGACTTAGACCTTGTTGATGACTTAGACCGTGTTGATGACTTAGACATTATTGATGACTTGGTTCTTCTATTTCACAACCAAATGCAAAATAAAATCAATATTTTTACTGAAATTGGACCTGAGCGTACACATAGAAAAAAGAGAACAAAAGCACCTAACAATAATGAGATTGTGCTGACACAGTACTACAAGAAATACATTCATGCGTATATCTTGGTTGCAATATAGACAAGGGCGCATGTACTGATATAAATATCAAATTAAGAACACACAAGGCAGGAGAGGCTTTTATTTCTGTAGGGAATTTGGGAAAATCGAAAGAAATTACTTGTACGTCCACTACAAAAATGCAGATTTTCAACTCCAATGTAAAGTCTGTACTGTTGTATGACTCTGTGACTTAGAGAAAACAAAAAAATACAGCTAGAACGGTTCAAGCTTTCACCATTGGATACCTGCATTGAACAGAGGGAATAAAATGGTAAGATCACAAATATAGAACTGTGGGAAAGAACCGGACAGAGGCGTGTGGGTACTTTTGTAAAGAGAAGGTATTGGCAATAGATACTACACACAAGGTCTGTAGAAGGTGTTGGTGTTCAAGATGTTTGTGATTTCCTGGTCTCGCGTCTGCAATGAATGTTCAATACACAGTGGTCTTTGCGCTTCTCCAGTCAGATCTGTTTTACGCAAGACATTCCCAGGTGGTGACATCTTAACTTAACATCTTTATACTGGTAGGGAAGACCCTGCAGAGTCTGTATATACCAGTTACATTTACATCACCTTGCTCTAAAAGCTATGCGCATCCAGTTTATTCTTAAATGCATTAACTGTCCCTGCCTCCACTACATCCCCTGGCAATGCATTCCAAGCTGACACCACTCTCTGACTAAAAAAATATTTCCTATTATCTAATCTGGACCTCTCTTTAGTCAGCTTGTAGCTATGCCCTCTTATTATTGTGGGTGGCTGTATTTTAAAAAAACTTGTTATTGTCTAATTTATCCAATCCTCTGATCATCTTATAAACCTGTATTAAGTCACCACGAATTCGTCTCTCTTCTAGACACTGTAGGCTGGTTTTTTTTAGTCTTTCCTCATAACTGTAATTCTGGAATGCCACTATCATCTTTGTCGCTCTTTTTTGTATTCTTTCTAGCATGTT
>JAVGWX010000157.1:115000-125921 GCA_036924085.1 Ariolimax columbianus
TCTAATATTGTTCTCTCCCATTCTGTAATTATGTTCCATATTGGATTTACCCATGTGGATGACTGTACATTTATCTACATTAAACTCCATTTGCCAGATTACAGACCATTCTAGAATTTTATCTAAATCTGACCTCAATATATCCACTTCTGCTTTAGATGAGACACTACTGCATAGTTTTGTGTCATCAGCAAATTTTGCAATAATGGATCCCATACCTATGTCCAAATCATTTATATATATCAAGAATAAAATTGGTCCTAAAACCGAGCCATGTGGCACTCCACTTTTCACTTCACACCACTCAGAGTACTCCTTATTTATACCCACCCTTTGCCTTCTTCCAGTTAACCAATTTTCAATCCATTTGGCAACTTCCTCATCTATTCCATGTGATTTTAACTTTCGAAATAATCTTTGATGATGTACTCTATCAAAGGCCTTTGCAAAATCCAGATAAATAACGTCCACTGGCTCCCCTTTATTTAACATTTTGGTAACCTCCTCCATGAATTCTAATAGATTTGTTAAGCATGATCTCCCTCTGGTAAACCCATGCTGACTATTTCTAATTAGATTAAATTTATCTAAATGCATTACAATGTTTTCTTTGATTATTGACTCTAACAATTTACAGACTATGCTCGTTAAGCTCACAGGTCTATAGTTTGCTGGATCTGCTTTTTTGCCCTTTTTAAATAAGGGGATCACTCCCGCATCTTTCCAATCCTGTGTAACAATCCCCTGTGCAAGTGATTGAGAACATAATATAGCCAATGGTTTTGCTAATTGGTTTCTAATTTCAAACAGCAATTTTGGATGAATATCATCTTGACCTGGACATTTATCCACTTTCAACCCCTCTAATTTTTTAAAAACCATTTCCTCTGTAATGCAGATTGATCGTAATCCCGCTGTATCCATGTCTCTGAAAAATATCTAAAGGCTCTGGGATCTTGGAGCAGTCCTCTTTTGTGTACACTGTGCCAAAGTAGTGATTCAGTAGATTTGCTGCCTCCCTATTTTCACTTATTTCTGTTCCTGTGCTGTCTATGAGAGGGCCTACTTTGTCCTTTGATCTCTGTTTATTTCTAACATAAGAGAAGAAGCTTTTACTATCAGTCTTGATCCTCTGAGCAAGTTTCTTTTCGAAGTCTATTTTTGCTGTTTTATTCGCTTTCTGAGATATGTATTGCTTGTCCAAATATTTTAAATATGTTTCTTTTGATTTACCTGCCTCTATATATTTTTTCCATGCTTTATTTTTAGCTCTTCTACATTTAACAACATTTTTAGTTATCCACTTTTTAGGCTTGGGGTTTACCTCCCTATATGGAACACATTCCTCTTTTAGCGTTTCGAGAACTGTTTTAAAACTCTCCCACTCCTGTTCAACATCTGTTCCTCCGACAATATCTTCCCAGATTATGTGGTTCACTGCCTCTTTCATCCTCTTAACATCTATCTTAGAGTAGTCATATGTTTGCGTGTTTATGTTTACTTCTTTCCCTGCAATAAGATCCCATCAGATGATTTGATGGTCACTTGAACCAAACAGTTCCCCAACGGTAACGTTTTCAATCATATTTTCCTCTGTAGTAAAAACTAGGTCGAGTATGTTTTTGCCTCTGGTGGCTGCTTCTACATGTTGAATTAAAAATTTTTCAGTTATGCACTTAACAAAAGGTTTTGACTCTACAAGTGCTTCTGCCATATCCCATTTTATTTCTGGAAAGTTGAAATCCCCCATTAATAATAATTTCCCTTTACTTACCTTTACTATGCTACTAATCAGCTCCTCATCTTCCTCATTTTGACTTGATGGACATCTATAGCATACTCCAATCACTGTTTTTTCACCCCCACTTTTTATTTCACCCCATGCACTTTCATTTTTGTTACCACACGATAAATCCTCTCTGCTCGTTATATTAACAGAATTTATTCAGTATAATAAAACACCACTCCCCTTAGCCTTGTCTCTTTGACTATTCTATCTTTCCTTAAAAAAAAACAGTAATCGTTTCTGGGTTTATTCCAATTGTTGGGTTTATTCCAATTGTTGAGTTTATTACCATTGTTTAGTTTATTCTCATTGTTTAGTTTATTGTCATTGTTTAGTTTATTCCCATTGTTTAGTTTATTCCCATTGTTTAGTTTATTCACATTGTTTAGTTTATTCCAGTTGTTGGGTTTATTCTCATTGTTGGCTTTATTCCCTTTGCTGGATTTATTTGCACATCTGGGTTTATTCTAGTTGTTGAAATCCACTGTGGGGTTTTTACTGAGACATTGAGGCCACCATTCAATTTCACAACCGTTAGAAACAACCTATGCTGCACCAGAGTTTTGAACCCATGTCTTGGTCATTAAACAGGCATCCAAACCACTTGACCACTCACTCCTCTACCCTATCCTCTTAATTTATTGTCCTAGAATTATTTCATAATTCCTTTGTAGGCCTATAGAAACACACAATAGGATGAGTTGATATTTTAAATGAGACATCATTTGTTTGGCCACTATTTTCTTTAATTTGCCATAGATTTTTCATAAGGAAATAATTAAATAGCTACAAATGGCGTGGTTCGTCCAGTCCTCAGGTTGTTGTTGTTAGTTTAATGCCCACAATGAGTAAGTTTAAGGAAAAGGACGTTAAGTGGTGGATTGTAGTAGCTTTCCTCACACCCCGAGCTTGCTAATGAAGGTGAGCCGTGGTCCTCCAGGTGGTTGTGCTATGCTTGGTTTGACCTGCATGGCGATCACTACTATGGTGATCACATCGATCCACATGTCGCCAGCCAGGCTGCCTTGAAAACAGCCTGTTTCTTAGGAACGCCACATGGAAGAAAGATTCTGGCCTTGATCAGTGTATTGATCCTGACGCCACGTCCTGGTCAGTATTTTGTGCGTGACTGGACTAGCGTCTCTGTTCCCCAGTCCTCAGGTATTGCAGCATTTTGTATAGTTTTTTTAAATAATATATATATATATATATTGCCTTGTGACGTCCTTGATCCATTTCTATTCTCTCTCTTTAATCTACAGCTATATTGTTGTAATGCTTGTTGCCATGTCTATGATTGTGATTACACCGTGTAACACTTATTTAATTTGCACATAAATGAAAATTGCATGTGATTCATTCCACGGGATTGCTACAAAGTCCTGTTTTGCCTTTTGAACCTGGCAAATACAAATAGGTTGACACACCTTTCGATCTAATATTTATTTATAACAATATCACTAACTCTTTCAGGGTACAAAACTCTCAAAGTCATGCTTAACTTAACGTCTTAATACTGGTTAAGAAGACTCTACAGAGTCTGTATAAAACTAGTTTCTTGGAGTGTGGTTTTTACAGATGTGCGAATTCATCTTAATAGACTCAAACACTAGAGCTAAGTAGACCCGTAGCCTGTTAGGCACCATCTATAGCTGCTCATAATAAACCACTCAGGGAAAGGTGCAAATAACTTGGGTAGATTTTTTATTTGAATTTTGTCCGGGCGGCGATCTTTGAGCTTACTCTTTTTGATTTTCAACTGCTAAGGGATTTTTAACGTGCTCGACACTGAACACGGGAGTCTGATCTCACTACCAAGAGATCAGGGGACATTTTACCAGAATATCCAAGTGAAAAATAAATTCCGGTCTCCACCGTGATTTGAACATGCTACCTCCGGCACCCGAGGCGGACACCTTACCTTGAGACAACTGCCACATACCAAAAGCCTGCTAATTGATGAACAGCCTTCTGGGTTTGAAAAGAAGTTATAGATAAAATTAATCCACAAAAGAGTGAATAACATCTTCCCAGGGATCAGATGAAAAAAATAAGCATACAGATAACAGTAAAAATACTGTAATACTACGCCATACATGTAATAATCAAATTGATCAGTACGTTCCTCATAATTTTTATAAAGGGTAACTCTGTTAAAGTTCAGTTATACTATTTACATTTGAGAGTAACGGGACTTTGTGACCACCCTGTGAAAGTAACAGATATATTGTCATAATAAAGCCTTTTACTATTTATGTTTTTGTTAATTTTAACATAATCTAATAATGTCTAATGTGTGATATCTTATCCTTTAAACATAATCTGTTTTACCGGTGGTGTTGGTTTATATTATTGCAGATTTTGTATTCTTTGTTATGTTTGTCTTGTGATTTTTTAACATTGGAGAATGTTGATGAGAATTTTGTATAAAATTGAGAACAAACGTATTCGCTCAATGTGTTTGAGAAGTTGATGTTTTTATTATACTATGATCATTATTTCGCAGACACTGGTTTATGAAATGCCAACATCAATGCCTGCTGCTCCTTTTGGGATGTAGTCCATTGAGAACTCTCTTCCATCAAGTTTTGTCTTGGGCTGCCCTTTCTGTCTCTCTCCCGTTAGGTTCAGGGACCAAAGTGCATTTTTACAGTCTCCTCTTCAGGTATTTCTTGGGCTACCTCTCTTCCTATTCCTCAGTGGATTCCATGTCAGGACCTGTCTGGCGGTGTTGGAGGGTAATTTCCAAACCATATGTCTTATCCAACCCTATTTCCTACATTTGATGTGTTGCTCAACTGGTTGTTGTTGGCTCCTTTTCTCATTGGTCTTTATTCCTTACCATTCCTCTCCAGCCTTTACCAATTATTCTCTGTAGACTTTTATTGACGAATGATTTGCGTTTCCTCTGTATTGCCTTGTCGTTCTCCAAGTTTAGCTCTGTACAGGAGTACTGGCTGACATTGAATTAAATGATTTTAAACCTGGTATTAGATCTTATTTCCATGGATTTATATATATTATCCAGTAACAGGAATGCAGTTCTTGCCTTTCCCATTTAGCCTTTTCTATGACATGTACTTTTAATAAATTTGCACACCTGTTATTTTCTCTTGTGTTGTTTTTGCTCTTTTTAATGCACAGTACCATCACTGCAAATGGGCATCTTTGTTGGGAGTCTTCATCAATGCATTTATGTACTGCTTTGTGCTCTAGTTTAAAATGTTTCAGTAGCAATTTATTTATTTTGAGGTTGCTAGCAGCAATTACAACCCTACATAGTGAAATGCTGTGTTCCTGTACATCATTCAGTTTTCTCCTTCTTATCTCGCTCCTTGCACAGTATAGGGTCAGCACTGTAGATGTCTCCTTACATGATATGCCCTAAACCACTTTCCATGCTCTTGCAGTTGCAGTGTCTGTAGCAATTTATTTTGCATGATGAGGTCTGCTAGCTCCATACACAATGCTCTCTAGCATGGAGGTGCAGTGGGCCTATTCTTCCCTCAAACTCCCATTTATCGAGGGGCTGAGGATTACAGCTAGAGTTATCTTCTTATTGATGGTACACATGCTTGAGATCATAAGCTGGTAGTTATCACTGGTAGCTACAAACATGTCTCTTACTTGAATCCTAGTATTTAATCAAGCAAGATTGCTTGATACCAGGTAGATAAAAGTTGCTTCAATCCACATCAGTACTTTCGTATTGATGCAGAGTCGACAACATCCCGGAACTCTGGTGGCGGATGTTGGCATTTCTGATGTAGTCTTTCAGTGAGATATTTAGGACTCTTTGCTTGCTCCATTTCTCATTTGGTAGCACAGATCTTATCTGCATCTGATTTATGTAGACTCCAAAACTTAGATCCATGAATCATTGCTGGAATAACAATACTATTGATGGTGTGAGCTCTGACCTTGATGTCAGTCATCTGCTGGAGTATTGGTTTAATGCCTATTTATGTTCAAGACAACTGTTTTGCCTGCTCATTCAGTTTGTTTAGGCTTTGTTTGGTTTCTTCAATGCTGTAGTTGAAGATTGCAGTGTCATCCGCAAAACGCATCTCACCATCTATGTTGCAGGTTTTGGGACCTATAAACTTCTTCAAGAGCAGCCGTGAATAGTTTTTGGAAGATCGAAGCTCCTTTCCGTACTCTGTGGTGTATATATATATATATATAAATATATAAAGTGTATCTTGCGAAAAAGAGTGATCTCAGTTTAGCAGCTCTTGTTTATCTTCTTTATAAGCATGATGTACTATTCGTCGATACATTGGTTCCTCATTGCATTTACCACTGCATTTATTTCTGTGCTATCAAAGGCCTTTTTGTAGTCTACAAACACAATGTATAGGGACATACAGACTTCTTGCACTCTGTCTATCCCATGGTTGATTGTGTGGAAGGGGAAAGTTGTTGAGTTGTCCTTCCTTAAACCTGCCTGTTCAAACAGTTGTTTCTTGCTGTTGCCTTTAAAAGGTGCCTTTTCAATTAGAAAACATCTCCATTTTCTTCTTCTTCTTCATTGATCTACTGATGCTATGCTTCTAGTCTGGTGAGGTTCACGATCAACTGATGCTATGCTTCTAGTCTGGTGAGGTTCACGATCAACTGATGCTATGCTTCTAGTCCGGTGAGGTTCACGATCAACTGATGCTATGCTTCTAGTCCGGTGAGGTTCAAGATAAACTGATGCTATGCTTCTAGTATGGTGAGGTTCACGATCAACTGATGCTATGCTTCTAGTCTGGTGAGGTTCACGATCAACTGATGCTATGCTTCTAGTCTGGTGAGGTTCACGATCAACTGATGCTGTGCTTCTAGTCTGGTGAGGTTCACGATCAACTGATGCTGTGCTTCTAGTCTGGTGAGGTTCACGATCAACTGATGCTATGCTTCTAGTCTGGTGAGGTTCACGATCAACTGATGCTGTGCTTCTAGTCTGGTGAGGTTCACGATCAACTGATGCTGTGCCTCTAGTCCGGTGAGGTTCACGAAGGAGACTGTGTGTTTCAGGTCTTCACCGGTCCCCCACAGCTTTTCGAGTATGGTCGCTCCCCCAGGCCAGACTGTCTCTCTTTGGTCTGCATAGGTAGGGCATTCTTGCAGAATAAAGTTCTGGTGTTTGCTTGGGTGCTCCACAATCGTACGTGGCAGTGTCTCTAATACCCATTCTGTGCAGGTAGGCCTTGAGTCTGCAATTTCCTGTTCTGAGTCTGAAGATCTTTGTCTGCCCATCTTTGCCAAGTCTGTCTATGCTGTAATTTTCTGGCTTGTATTCTTTGTGTTAGTCTCTCCATTCTGTCATCATAGATCATTTGATGAGTGTCTTTGCTTCTTTATAGCTCTGTGGATGGGGAATCTGCTTGCAGCCACTTCCGGCTTTTGCGAGCTCTTCTGCTTTCTCGTTTCCGGGGATCCCACAGTGGGCTGGAATCCATTGTAGGACTAATTTAGTTTTTTAGACAGCAATCCTATGTTGTGTTTTATTTCATGTAAGAGTCTATATTGTTTGGGGCTTGAGATGGCTTGGAGTACACTCCTGGAGTCTGTTAGAATGACCGTTTTCCTTGTAGTTATGTTTTTTCTGATAAGAATCTGAGTTGTTGCATGAACAGCTCTTGCTTCAGCTCTGAAATTGGTACAAGTCTCTACTGCTGGTATGGAGTGATTTTCTATGTCGCCATTGGAGTGTTCAATGTAGATTCCATGTCTCAATCATTAATAAATGTAATGGGGAACATACTTGCAGACCCATAACTTTAAAATTATTTTGGAATTTCCTACAATGTACCACACCATACACCATTTTGTACAGGTGTCACCCTAAAGAATTTTGTTAATGCAAATTAAGCAGTTTCAAATTCCAGGTGTTTTGACATCTATAAAATATCTTTATGGTATTCATCCGCCATTCAACAGGCCGTGAGTTCAAGTATATGGGCAGTGTTGTTTCTGCGGGTGGAAACTTGTTAGGAAAATAGAGCATATGTGACAGACAGCTTCTGCTGTGCTCCACCAGATGTTGTCTTTGCTTAGATATCCGAGAATAGTTTTGGCTACATACCAAATGCTGATAAACAGCACATTTACATTGACTCTGTGCAACAAGTCATCTAATGAGAATGTCCCTGATCAACCTCTACTGATGGCTTACTTCTTCTTTGTATGCTGTCAGACATAAGAAAGTAGCAAAGAAAGTAGCGGTCGTCCTAAGGCTGTCGACATAGCCATAGAACTTGTCTAGTGTTGGCACTGGTGTTGGACGCATGTACTTTCTCTGGTCCTTGTATGTCGGGCAATTTTGCAGCAGATGTTCAGGGGTAATTTTCCCAGGATCACAGGTGTACCTTCATTAGCACCTATCTTCAGTTTACTGAATAAATGATACTTCAGTCTGTTGTGCCCTGTGTGGAGTCTGAATACCACTACCTGCTCTCTTCTGTTCAACTAGTAATAAGCATCATTTTATGTGTAGCCAATATGCTCTGTTTCCCAGTTGTCCATGTATCTGGCACTAATAAATCTTTTACGGATGGCTTACAATGCTAGAAGGTCTTGCTACAGCACAAGAGCAAGAGGCAGTGGGGCAGGTAGATAGATGACATTAGAGGGACCTTGCAAGATCTTGGGCTCACAACGACTGATGCATCACACATGGCCCAGGACAGACGACCAATTAACTATCAGCGTTTGAGGGACGCACTTTGTGGAGACCTTTTAGCATTATTTAGCAGGTGCAAAAGTTATCAGTGCTTGTGGATTCGATAGCTTGTTGCAGTATCTGAGTCATTCTGTTTGGTACACTTGGCAGCTAGACTGTATCTGAGTCATTCTGTTTGGTACACTTGGCAGCTAGACTGTATCTGAGTCATTCTGTTTGGTACACTTGGCAGCTAGACTGTATCTGAGTCATTCTGTTTGGTACACTTGGCAGCTAGACTGTATCTGAGTCATTCTGTTTGGTACACTTGGCAGCTAGACTGTATCTGAGTCATTCTATCTGGTACACTTGACAGCTGTACCTTAAGTCATTCTGTCTAGTACATTTGACAGCTGAGCTGTTGTATCCGAGCTTTTTGTCTTCATAGAAGACTTCTTAGTTCCTCATCTTCTACCCCTGGGGATGTAAACATCTTTTTGTTGTTGCTGTATATACTTATAATCAAGTGTGTAGACAAATGGGTGATTTACCTTTGTATATTTGTATGATGGCGAAGTTGCCTTTTTTTTAACCTTCATGCAGCCACTTTGGGTAATAATTTCATTACCTTTAGAAATTTTGCCCAGACAGTGGCTAACAGCCCCCCCTTTTATATTTTCAACTCGCAAATGTTCTTTCTTGTGCATGGTGTGTACACAAAACCCTCAAGTTTATTGTCTGTTTCTGATAACTCTAGACGGTGATCTATCAGGGGGTCCCTTGAAACTTTTGGGAAGCAAACATCCACCATTTCGTGCTTTCGTTCATTCTCGAGAGGTGAGCAGCTTCACTTCTCAGCTATAGTGACCTCTACATCAACTTCTCGCAAGTCATTTTATTTTGGTTGTCTCTCACTATCCGCTAGATTACCTGTAAGGCAGCTGTGGTTTGAAGCTGACAGTTTTCTCCTCCTAGATTAATTACAACCTTATTGGCTTCATCAACTATTTATAGCATTCTAGTTTTAGGGTGTCAAAGACTTGAACCTTATCCCTTCCCTTGCTCATCGCAACAGTCTTGTCAGGAGTTGGAAATTTGCTACCAGAGACTATATGTTGTGCTTGCTTAGTTAGAACTGGCATCCTTAATTTCACTCCTGGCATGACAGCATGCAGAACCAATAATTAGATTCTTGATCTCGATCTTTGGGGGACGGCGTGGGCTAGTGGTGAAGTGACACAGTTCACAAACTGAAGGTGCTGGGTTCGATCCCCATCACAGCACCGGCCGTTACTCCGGGGAAGCAAACCTTTAGAAAATGCAGGAAGAAGTTGGATGTACTGTGGCGACATGCGCAAAACAAAAACCACAGTGCAACGCATACCGCCTTAGGGAATAGATAAATAAGGCTAACGTTAAAAAAAAAAAAATAACTGGAGCTCATCCTTAATTTCACTCCTGGCTATGACAGCATGCAGAACCAATAACCAAATTCTTGATATTGATGATCTTGGCTTGATCTTTATGACTCAATCCACAGCATTGCTGTGGGTTCCAATTTCATCTCCAAAAGACTTGTTTTTTTGGGGGGGGGAACCAGATTTCTGTTGCCATGCTCCATCGACCATCATTTTATCAAAACATGTGATGTGCCTATCTATGTTTTGGCTAATCTACATAGATTACCTTGTCATTCATATAATCATATTTCTGAATTGTGGAGATTTTGCATGTATTGGTTACCGAGAGTGAATTTGATCAAGCGCCTTTCAAGAGAGGCCTGGGTTACTTTCAATTTGTCTTCCATTAATTGTGTTTGTCCATGTCTCTGCAGCAATTAGATTCATATTGATCAAATGTTCATTTTTCTTGCTGAAAATTTAACCACAATTTTAACACTTATTTGTTTCTGTCCCTGTGCAGAAAAAGCCATACCTGTAATATATTTTTTATCAACTTTTGACATTCATTACTGCTGCAGTTTCATTTTAATTGTACCTTTTATTTGTGGGAACAAATTTGTTATTAAAAAAATTAGTCCAGTTGCAACGACCAAAGTTTTCATTTTCTGGTGTTTATGAGATTACTTGTAGATGTATGATTTTTCAAAGCAAGGATTGTAGTAGATGCAATATACTTGAAACTGACATCATCATCATTATAATTATGGGGACCCAAGATGCAGCAGGGAATAAGCTGACAGCAACCAGTGACTCATAGCTGGCTACTTGCATCAAGGGGTCAGCGACCCTATTCTGCCCTCAAGTGACAGCCCTGAAAACAGACTGCAACCATGCAGCCTGACTAGGAGATTAGAGATTGAAGATAAACCTGATCCAAAATGCCCTGTCGAAATCAGATGTGTTGGGCCAAAAGGTACAGATAACGCAACCTCGGCTGTAAACTATGACATAACATCACAAACATTCTTTGCTTCTTCGTTCATCCTCAGATCAAGGTCCTGGTTTCTCTTACAAAGAACACCA